>JAADVT010000050.1:0-71414 GCA_023335895.1 Pythium rishiriense
CAAACGACGCAAGAACCAAAATGAAACTGCGTGCACGTGTCAAAGAAGAAGTAGAATCCGAAACGGCGCTCCCCTCCTCCTCCTCCTCTCCTCCTCCATGGAGCTGTTGAGCGAGGTGATGATCGCGCCCCTCCGCATGGGTTCAACCAGGCTGTCCACTCAGTTTTTGGCCACTCGCGTTCCGCCCCCAGGAGGTCACTCTTCTGAAACAACCTGGTTTCTAGTACATCAGTCACTACAGTAGAGGATAGACTGGCGACTGTGAGTGAAACCGACTGACCTGTGAAAAGGGGGAATAATCGAGCGAAGATGGGCTGGCGTGGTTTACTGGGTTGTGACAAAGTTCAAACGTGACAAATCCAGAGAAATTCCCAAGTTCAAGCCTTGGGGGGATGCGCGTTACATCAGTACGTTTACGAAACCAACAGACCAAGCCAAGCTAATCTACCGGATGGATAAGACCTCGAAAAACCAAACTGAAAATGGGTACACGAAGCGCACGCCAATGGAAAAAACCACGTTCGGCTGGTGAGGATGATGAAGGCCAACACAGCCTTTGATCCATGCTTCCCACTGACCAAAATCCGAGCCACAGCCATGGCAGCTCCACCCACGGCCAAGTGGAAGAGCGAGAAGCCCGCGCCGCCCAAGCGCGAGACGCCCGGCATGCTCGAGCCGCTCGACTACAAACCGACGCCCAAGGAAGATATCGACACGATCCAGATCAGCAAGGTGAGACTTACCCCGTCCAGCAAAGGGAACGCCATTTCTAATCACATGTTGAACAGCAAAAGCTGGCGCGCGATGGGAGCAAGTTTGTCAAGCCGCGGCCCGTGCTACTCGAGAGCCTCGGCCCGCCGAGTCAGGCAAGAAGTAGGCCGCCTACATTTCGTAATGCGCGCGACACGCAAGGGAGACCAGGCGCGGATGGAGCCAACGGATGTGTTGTGGACTGACATTGAGCTTGTGTGTGTGTGGCGTGTAGTATAACTTTGTGACGCAGCAGCCGCGACCGGACCCGGAGGACTCTGGGACCCTGTGATCGAGCCCGAGGCGTCGCATCTCTATGTCTGTCTAGTCCATCATGAGCTGATCGTATGCCGTAATCCATCAATTTTTTTCTTCTTGCTCTTCTTTAACGCCAGAAATGCATCCTCATGTTCGTTGCCGCTTGCCCTGAGCAGTGCTGTTCTCACCGTCATCGTCAGAAAAGTCCGACTCGTCGCTGGAATCGTCGAACGAGTCGCCCTCGTCATCACGCACACGCTTCACACCACCCGAGCTGGAATTCACTGTCGCCTCGTCTTTAGGTTCCTCGTGGCTGGGAGCCACCGCCTTGGTGTCCTCAGATGCCGACTCGGATTTGGAGGTGGACTTTGGGCTACCCGCTCCTGCCACCTTTACCATTGCACTAGACACCCCACACGCGTGTTGTTTCGTGTGCTCGACGGCCTTGCGATTAAACAGCTCTCGGTTGTGCTTGAACAGATCCGTCTACACACAACCACCGAGATCAGTGTGTGCCAAAGTCTCTCCCTAGTGGGTCCAGTCCAGTCGCCGCCTACAATGTCGGGCATGAGCCCGTCGTCGGCGTTGGGCTCGGCCATGAGCAGGCGGATCGTCGTGAGCAGCGTGCTGATATTCACCGACGGCATCCACGACCCTTTGGGCTGCATCTTGAGTGTGTCGAGGCAAATGCGGCCGGCATCGTCGATGTTTGGGTGGAAGATGGGCGTCACGAACCGCACTTTCGGCGGCTCGAACGGATAGCTATTCATCGTCCCCGCCCCATTAGACTCGACTGGCCCCCCCAAAGAGTTGTCGTGCTACTGCCTCGTACCGCTCGGGGATCTCAATGTCCAGCTTGAACGTGCCGTCCGCGTACGGCGAGCCCTCCGGGCCGAGGATCTCTACCAAAAGACCCACCAACTTAGTTAGAAAGCCACTGATACACGGCCCTCCGCGATCGCCGCGCCTCCCACGCACGCGCCTCCAGTCGGTCCAGTCGGTTCTCCACGGGCCACGCGCTCACGCCGTACGGCGGGTCGGTCTCCAGCATCTCGACTTCCTTGCGCATCCGCGCGCGCATCGCCGCCATGTTTCTCTTTGCGACCCACGATTTGGGTCGTTCGCGCCAAAAAACCAACAACAATACTCTACAAAGTACGATTTCTATGGTTTCTGTTGTGGTTTCCTTTCCAAATGGTTGAAGCACAAGGGAGACGAAGCGACACCATGGACGACCTCGAGATCGTCCGTGAGATCGGCCGCGGGGGCTTTGCAACGTACGTAGCGGCTCTCCATCGAGGATCGCGCGGTTCATAGTCTAGATGTCTAGAAGCTCATGGCGCGTGTGTTTTGTCCGCTTGCGCAAGCGTGTATTTGTGCCGAGACAAAGCCTCCGATCGACTCGTCGGTACGGTGGTCCCGGATCCCTGGGCTGTTGGCTCTGTCTAATAGGGAGCCCACGCAGCGCTCAAGCAGATCCCGCTCGACCGCATCCAGTCGCCCGAGCAGACGCGCCGCGCCGAGACCGAGCAGTTTGTGCTCGCACACGCGAACCACGTGGCGCTGTGCCACGGCGTGACGTCCTTCCGGGACGCCACGCATCTCTCGCTCGTCATGGAGTACATCGCGGACGCACGGCCACTGTACCAGTGTATATGGCGCTACGCGGGCGCGTTCCCGGAGCGCGTCGCCAAGTATTTTGCCGCGCAGCTCGTGGTCGCCGTCGAGCAGCTCCACGCTATGGGCGTGGTCCACCGGGACCTCAAGAGCGGCAACGTGCTCGTGGACGCGCGCGGCGTCGCGCGCGTGATCGACTTTGGCTTTGCCACGCGGCTCGACCAGAGTGACGACCCCGAGACGCGCACGGTCTCAGTGTGCGGCACGCACTACATCATGGCCCCGGAAATGTACCTGCGCCAGCCCTACGGGGCCGAAGTCGACTGGTGGTGCGTTGTCCGGGTTTTTCCCCGTGTGTTTGTAACTGTATGTGTATGTGACTCGAACGGTGGATGGCAGGGCCGTCGGCGTGATCGTCCACGAGATGGTCTGTGGGCGCCCCCCGTGGGAGTACAAGCCCACGGAGGGCACGTCGCTCGCGAGCTTTTTCGACCGCGTGAGCGACGTCGCCAAGGGCTTTTCAAGGGGCCAGGACGCCAGTGCGTGGCTCAAAGCCGCTGATGTCTCGGTGGAGTGTAAAGCATTTATCAAGGAACTCCTACAGTTCAATCCACGCAAGCGGTTGGGCCACGCTGGCGGTGCGAGCCAAGTCAAGGCCCACGCGTGGCTACAGGAAGTGGACTGGGCCATTGTCTTTGAGTCAGCGTCCCCATACGATCCTATCGCGGACTACCACGAGAACACTCCGCTGCTTCCACAGGCTCTCGCGTCTTCGTCGAGCGCGGAGAGTATCGACGCAGACGACAACGCCAAGTTTTTTGCGGATTTTTAGAGGACGAGGCGTTCAAGGTAAACAAACAGGCATCTCTTGGCGTCATTACGAGTCTGGTCTCTCTCCCCCTCCCTTTCGTTACACAATCTGGCGCACATAGGCTTGCTGGGACTTGCGGTTCTCTTCGACGTGGGCATTGTGCTGCGTGGTTTTTTCGTTGAGAGAACGTAAATGCTCGTCGATGAACTCGTTCATGCGCGGGTGGAACTCATGGCGGCCACCAAACTGGTCGATGTACGTCACGCCGTCGTAGTAAAAGCCTTCTGGCAAGTCGTCCATGATCTACTCCCAGCAAAAAAAAAAAAGCAGGATTCAGGCACATTGAATTCGTCAGTCTCCACCGTTCCATCAGTGAGTGAGGCAGCACAACGCACATGGAGCCTCTGGATCTCGCGCTTCTCCTCAATCGTGAGTGTGACTTTACTTTTCAGCGGTCGCACGGCGCCATCGAGGTTGACATAACACCCGAGGATAAGCTCCTGGATCTTGGCAGGATGGAGCCCACGGCCCGTGATCTTGACTTCCAGACTCGTCGTCTTGTTGTTGGCTTGGTGTACCACAGCCATGCGCGCGTACGCGCCGGTCGAGACGTACTCGTACACCATGTCCAAGTCGCCGGCAAACGACACGAGCGCTTCGACGCACCAGCACTCGCCGTACGCCTCCACGTCATCTTGCAGTTGCTGGCGCTGTTGCGCGAGCACTTTGTCGGCTGCGAGCGTCTGTGCCAGGCGGATGCCGCCTCGGCTGTGCTGTTGCTGCCTCGCCATGAGCTGCGGGTCCACCGGATGGATCTTGTCCATCGACTTGGTCATCGCAGCGTACGGCGTCAGCGTCTTGCCCACGGACTGCAGGAACCGCGCCTTCTCGATGCCCGGTGCGAGCTCGAAGCGCACACTCTCGGGCACCACGGCCGGGTCCATCTCGGCGCGGTAGCGCTGTGTGAATCCCTGCTTGATGTCCCAGTCTGGGAACTGCGCCGCACGGTAGTTGGTGTAGTAGGCGCTCTCAAAGCGGTCCACGCACAGCAGCGGCGTGAGGCTGCCCTCGAACACGTCACTCGAGAGAACGTGGATGTCGGCAAACGGGTTGGTCTGGTCGATGTGGTACCGCAGCCTTCCGAGCGCACTCGCCGGCACGTCGTTCGTGTGGGTGACCACCACGTGGGTCGTAAACCCGCTCGCGAGCTGGTCAAAGAGCCGCGGCAGCGCGCACTGCGCACCGAGCGCGTCGGGTAGGTACGCGTTCGTGGCACTCACACAGCCAATGACACTGGCGATCTTGGTGGGTAGACGCCATTCACTTTGTGCCGTCTTGATAGCGGCCGCGACTGTGACCGCATCCACGTAGGCGATGACACAGAGCATGAGCCGCGGTGGGAGTTCCGAGGCCGAGGCGTCCAGTATGCGGCCCAGCGCCACGCCGATACGCTGCTGGATCTGCGTGGCCGTGTACGCGTCCTGGTCTCGACTGCCGCTGTGGTCACCTTGGGAGGCCTCGCGGCAGTCGATATCGACGCGTGCCCATTCCGTGGCCGCAGACGACACGTCGCAGATTGTACGCGCGATCGCACGCGCACTGCTGCCCGGCAGCCCGAGAACCACGGTGATGGGGACGACAGTCTTGGCACGGTCGTTCTTGCGTGGTTTGGGCAGCGTCGTCGTCGGGTTGGCGTCCTTGGGGATGAACCAGCGCGGGAACAGCGCGTCGGTGACGCCATCGCTGGGCGAGGACCGGCGTACCAATGCGGTGCACGCCTTGGCGAACAGCGGCGAGAGCTCTCGGTGGTGTACCGCGCGGTCGTCCCGCGGGGTCTCGCCGTCAAACTGTACGAGATCATGGGGGCGGTAGAATGGGATCCCGAGACTCTCCGCGGTGGTCTTCCACACACTCAGCGCGTGGACGATCTCTTCCTGGAAGCGTGTTCCGGCGAGCAACGGGAACGCAATCACACGCGACGTGGTTGGGAACGGCAGCGCCTTCGAGAGTGGTGTCGTAGCACCGTCCTCACTCTCGGCTTTGAGCTCGACCTGCAGTAGCACGAGCTCCTCGTAAGGTGTCGAGAGCACTCGGAAACTTGCAACGTGTTTGGCGAACGAGACCATCAACGGGATCACGTGGGGCGTCTTGAAGCAAAAACCGCCCGTGAAGAGCTGCATACTACCCTGGAGCTGCGGCAGCTCGTCGCTCTCGAGAAGCAGTGTCGCGCGCGCGAGCCCCACCGAGGTCACGGCCGGGGTCGCCGTCGCCGGTGCGATGCTTGAGGCCGGATCTGTCGTCGAGTTGCTCATCGCCTCGTCCAGTGACGCGTCCAACGGAGCCATGGGCTGGCCCAGGCGCAGTGCCGGGCTCTGTAGCATGAAGCCGGACTGGAGCACGGCGAGCTGCGCCTTGACCGACTCGAATTCGCGGCCTGGCTGGATCCACGAGCGAAAGTACGCAAACGACGCTGTCGTGTTGATCCACTGCCCGATAGTCGTGTCAGATGGAGCGCGCGAGAACAAGAGCGTGTCACCTACGACAAGCGAGACAAGCGTCTCGCTGGCGACGATCTGGCTCGGCACGCGCTGAAGCTCACACGTGAGGTACACCAGATTCCACTCTGTGGAGGCCACATTCGACAAACGATAAAGAATTTGAGTTTCCTGCACGACACACGTCAAACACCCATGCCAACCACGTACTCTGTCCAGGAAAGCGCGTCCCGCGGCCGCATGCGTCGAGACTCTCGGCGTCGACCACGAAGTGCTTTGTGACGAAATCCGGATCCAAGCCACGGACTTGGGCTGCCCGTAGTTCACGCAGAGCGTCCGTCTTGGCGGCCGCGAGACACTCGTCAAGGGACACGTCAGCACCACCGGCGTGGGCGACGAACGCGCGCACAGCCCGTCGAAAGCCACGGAGCAACAGCACGTACAGCTCGATGAGCACGCGCGTGTCGGCGCTGGTGTCTTGTTCGTTGGCTGTGCCTCCGCGGCCCGCTACCACCACGTCACTATCGCTTTGGACCAGCGCGTCCTCGTCGACGACGCGTGGCGCTGTCTTGCCCGTCGCCAAAAAGTACGTACGTGTGAACCGCACGCCACTAAACGGATCCTCGGTTTGCACGAGCATGTGGCTCGCCGGCCGGTCCCGGGCGCCGCCGGGACCGGCGTTGTGTACGAACACAGTCGACGAAGACTTGGCTGTCGTGGCCTGTGCGGTGCGTGTGCCAAACAACACGCGGCTGCCGCGGTGCTCGAGCACCGCGAGTCCGCGCGCGTCGTGTTGGGTCGTGCCAAATTCGTAGAGGCTCAATAGGTCCTCGCCCATTTCAGCCTCGCTTTTGGCCGAACGCACAGCCGGTGTCTCGGCGTGATCGAGCTTCAGTAGGAACTGGTTGAAGTGGTGGGCAAGCATGGGCGGTACTTCCTTGGCCACACGTTTGGCACCAAAGTCGTCGAGCCGTGCGAGCTCATCGCGTACCAAGCGCGAGACATTGACGACCGAGTGGTTCATCGTGAAGAAACCTTTGCCCCCGCCAGCGTGTTCATCGAGTCCATAGGCCTGCACGAGCGGCCACTTTTCCGGGATCATCGGGTCTTGAAGATCGTTCCCATGGGCGTCGGTCCCGTACGGGATGCCAATCCGTGAAACGCCCCGGACCATGTCCCGAAACGCGCGGATCTTGCGCGCCTCTTGCTCGTCCGGATCCATCGCGTCGTGGATTGTCCACTCGGTGACATTGCGCCACTGCGAGATCACGGGCAGCACCGTGACGGCGGCGTCGCTCTCGGACGAATAGTAGATCGACACGCGGCGCTGCGTGAGCAGCAGCACGACGTCCTCCAGCCGGTCGTGCTCCTGCGAGATCACCTGCGTGCCCAACAGCTCCTGCCCAGAGCTTCCGAGGAACAAGTACTTGAGCACGGCCTGGGAGAGCTCCGAGTGGTAGCTGTCGACGCCGCCGACGATGAGCAGTGCGTCGAACGCGCCGTCTCGGCCGTCGCTGCAAAACGCCTGGAGACGCCGCACGCGCTCGGCGCTGTCGCTGCCGCCGAACTCGATGTCTTTCCAGCCCATTTTGGCGCCGTCCCCGCGGTCTTCCAACTCGATCTTCTCGTCTTTGGACGGGCCGTGGGCTTTGGCGAACGGTCGCGTCTCTTCAAGATCCATATTGATCCGAATAGAGCGCCTTTTAATCCAGATGGAATCATGATTATGCGGGTTCCAAAATAGTTTTTTTGTTGTTCTTGTGGATGGCAAATGGAAGATCAGATCCTGGAGGACGGACAGCGCCATTGAACGCGCGAGGGCCTGTGCTTCAACGCACGCAAGCAGCATGTGAAAGGGAGGCAGATGGATGTACACGGGCCTGGCGTTCTCACTCGGTCCCACCACAGGCAGCGACGCGCCCCCCATCGGCGGCACCACTGGGGCCCAGTTCCCGATTCGCTTCGACCTGACGATGGGACTCCGGCTCGGGGGCGACGAAGATGCGACAGCGCTGACCTCCAACGCCACCTCGGCCGACGCATTGGCCACTTCGACGCCGCCCGAGCTGCCACGCCATGCTAAAGTCGAGAACGACCGCAAGGTCCACACGTTCGACGAGTTTTATGACCAGATCAAGGCCCACGAAGAGCCCCATGAAGAGGAGGAGGAGGATATCGAGGACGACGAGGCCGAGGCGGAGGACGGCGGTGGAAAGGAAAACGACCAACGACCGCTGCTGCAGGAGATCAAGATGACGCGCACGAGCTCCAAGAAAAAAGTCAAGGAAGCAGCCAAAGCGGCCGCCGCAGCGGTCCAGCCAAGCATCACCAGCGCGACCATGGTGCCCGTGACGTCACCGTCGCTGTCGGTGGCGGCACGCGCCACCCGGCTGCGCGGACTCGCGTACATCGTGTTTGCGGCGCTCAACATCAGCCTCATGTCGGCGTGCATCAAGTACGCGACCCACTACGTGTCGTCCCACGAGGCCGTGTTCTGGCGTACGATCCTCACTTTCGCACTCAACTACGTACGTGACCCAACAAGGCGGTCTCGTTGTCGTGGATGGCAAACCTCACACGCCCTCTTTTTTGTTTTTTGGTGTGGCCACAGGCGATCGTACGCGCCAAGAAAGTCGACTTGTACGTCGCGCCCGAGCACCGTAAGATGCTGCTCTTCCGGTCCTGCATCGGCATGACGTGCGTGAGTCTCTCGTACTACGCCATGTCCAAGATGGTGCTGACCGACGCGATCGTGATCATCTTCACGAGCCCCGTGCTCACGTTCCTGCTGGTACCAGTGGCGCATCCTCAACCTGAACGAGGCGTTTCGCGATTCTCACGGTACCATTCCGGGTTGATGTTGTGCCTTTCTAGGGAGCCGTGCTGCTGGGCGAGGCCATCGACCGCGTGGATTTTGTGTGCGCACTGAGCTCGTACGTCGGCGTGCTGTTCGTCTCGCGTCCGGCCATGCTGTTCCCCCAAGACGCGACTGCCAAGGAAACGAGCACGGCGGCCGTCCTCGCAGCGCTGGGCGCGGCCGCCACGCAGGCCGGCGCGTACATCGCCGTGCGCAAGCTGCTCGCCGTCCACTACGTGGCGATCGCCCACTATTTCTCGCTCTTCGGCATCGGGTTTTCGCTCGCGATGCTCTGGTTTTTTGATGTGGTACGATATGAGCTACTACGTTCGGTCGTGTGGAAGCGTGCTGACCAACAACCCTCCTGTGTTACTTAGCCGCTACGCATACCGGAGCTCGTGTCGGTTCAACTCGCGCTGTTTGGAAGCGCCGTGTTCTCGTGCGTCGGCATGCTCTTCCTCACGCTCGGGCTTCAGATGGAGAAGGCCGGGATCGCCTCGGTCATGCGCTATTTTGACGTCGTGTTTGTGTTCGTCTTGGACACGACGTTCCTGGGCGAAGAAGTGGACTCGTACTCGGTCCTGGGCGGCGCAATCATCCTCGCTGGCGCTGTGGTCATCGCCGTGCGCCGCGCGCGCGCCAAGAAATAGCCGAGGGGGCGGATAACGTGGCCGACCATGTCTCAGCATGGGATGCCGGGGCTGAGCCAGGGTGGATGGAGAACGGTGGCACAGTTCCTTTTTTTAATTCAACCAAAATGCGATACCTAAAGATCCTGTGTGAATATCAGACTTTCTTGCTCCTGCAAACCAATTGCTGGCTTCCTGCTGGCTGCATTGTGTGTGTCTGACACAAGTGACGCCCACATGCGACGAGGACGGCTCGAACGAGGACGAGGGGGCACAGCATTGCAGCTGCGGCAACCCTAAGTAGCACTGGACTGGAGAGCAACCATCGAGTCGCAAGTCCTGTGCAAGCCACAACGGCTGGAGCCAAAAGAAGACGCCTCATGTGCCCCGCCTCAGTGATCCCGGGCTGCTTGTCTCAGACGGCGTCCCTCTCTCAGTCTCGAAATCGCCAAGCCTCTGACACCAAGCGTCTGTCGTTACCTCCTCTTTGACATGGATAGCGTGCGACCCGCCGAGCTTCCCTCCCTCGTAGCGTGCTGTGGCGACGACAGAACGGAGTGCGACGACGTCGCCTTGCTCAAACAATCCAAGCTGGAGGCGAATGTTGAGGAGTCCTCGCAAGATGTCCCTGTGAGCTCGCCGCAAGGTCGCGAGTCGGCTACGACGAAGCGGCTGCGCCGGCTCGCGGGGCTCGGCTACATTGTGTTCGGCGCGCTCAACATCAGCCTCATGTCCACATGCGTCAAGTACGCGACCCACTACGTGACGTCCCACGAGGCTGTGTTCTGGCGCAGCCTGCTCTGCTTTGGGTTCAACTACGTACGTGCCCGCAGACCTCGTCACCCTACAAACCCTGCGGCTGACTTCCATGCGTCTGTGTTGAAACTGGTAGCTACTCGTGCGGTATCACCACGTCGATCTCCACCTCTCAGGGCCGCAAAGCAAGCTGCTTTTGCTGCGGTGCATCTTCGGGACGATGTCGATCTGCTTCCAGTTCTACGCCATGTCCAAGATGGTGCTCACGGATGCCGTGATGATCATCTTCACGAGCCCGGCAGTCACGTTTGCGCTGGGCGCGGTCGTGCTGCGCGAGGCGGTCGACCGCATTGACTTGGCGGCCGCGCTCTTGTCATACAGTGGTGTGCTCTTCGTGACGCGTCCGGCCTTTCTCTTCCCTAGTGAGGCCGCCACGAGCACGAAGCAAGCCGGCTCGGATGCCATCCTCGCGGCCATGGCGGCCGCTGTGTGCCAGGCGAGCGCGTACATCGTGATGCGCAAGCTCCACGACGTGCACCACATGGCCTCGATCCACTACTTCTCGGGCTTTGGCATCTTCTTCTCACTCGCAATGCTCGCGCTGTTCCGTGTGGTGCGTCTTTGGGTTTTCTCTCTCACTGGCGCGTTTGATGAGTGTGGTCTCACGGACGACGTCTTTCTTTGATAGCCCTTGACGATCCCAGAGTTGTGGAGCGTGCGCCTTGCACTCGTCGCGGCTGCGTTCTTCGCGTGTATTGGTCTGCTGTCCATCACGCTCGGCTTTCAGCGCGAGAAGGCGGGCATCGCGTCGGTCATGCGGTACTTCGACGTGCTGTTCGTGATCGTCTGGGATGCCGCATTCCTCGGCGAACACATCCACGCGTACACACTTTTGGGCGGCGCGATCATCCTCTCAGGTGCGGCGGTGATTGCGTACCGCAAGGCCAACATGGCCTCCAAGAAGTAGAAGTGGCGCGTTCGGAAGAACCTGGTTCGATTGTGTGTGTTTCTCTGTCACTATTCTGTTTATCGCTGATCTCGACTCGTCCAAAGAGGAATCGGTGCAGACCCAAAAAAAAAGTCAAGGATGCGTACGGTTGTGGGGGAGGGGGGAGGAAAAGAGGCGTGATGGCGATCACGGCTCCATTGTCCCGTACGATCGTTGCTTGGGCGTGCAGATCGGCGACGCGCGCGGCGTGATGCTTTGGCGCAGCGTGAGCTTGTAGTCGTCGTACTCGTCGAGGGTCACGACCGGCTGGCGCCATTTGGCGAGCAGGTCCGGGGTCCACACAAACACGAACACGCCGACGCAAAACGCGGCGATGAGGTGGCCGCATATAAAGGCCGGGATGACGCAGAGCGGCGTGTCAAAGCCGTGCGGGATGACGGTCCACCAGAGCACGTACACGCAGTAGAGCGGCAGCACGACGCGCGCGAAGAACCAGCTGACGTACGTCGCGTAGTAGAAAAACGCGTGCGCGCGCGACTTGCCGAGCCCGAGCTGCTCAAGGAAAGTCGCAATGTTGAGCGGGATCACAGCGATCTCGACGAGCAGAAACAGCGTCAGCAGGTACGCGTCGATGCCACAGCCCGCATGGAAGTTGTAGATGAGGTACGGCGTCCTGGGCACAACGCCACCAAACGGTCAGGATAAGACCGGTGATCCCCACATCGGAGCAACACATAGACAACACGTACGCAGCGACGATGTGGTGCACGAGGAACACGCGCCACATGGGCACTTGCCAGCGCACGAGCACGTAGATGTCAAAGAGAAAATAGCCGCACGCTGCAATGGCAACCAAGCGTGAGACCACCGATCCATCGTTGAGCCAATGCTAGCCCCGCCCAGTCCCGTACAGATCGAGTAGAAGATGCGCGCCGTGTCCATCGAGTAGACGGGCATGAGGTCCGCGCCCCACGTGTTGGAGAGCAGCACGTACAGCATGGCCGGCACGACGAACAGCGAGTGGAGCGTCGAGTTGACCCTGCCGGCGACACACATTACGTCTTGTCAGCGTCGTGTCGCATCCCACGGCCATCGACAACACGGTGTGGAACGCACCGCGAGCCCCAGTCGCCCTGCTCGGCCGGCGAGAAGTCGCGGAAAACCGGCACGTGCGCGCGCGACAGCGCCATCGCGGCCGCGAACACCGCGGTGAACGCGCCCATCGAGAGCACGAGCGCGACCAGCGCCGCCATGGGGACTTGTGAGAGAGAGAGAGAGATAGGAACGGAGAGAGAGAGAGAGAGAGAGGCCTCCCGCTTCGGGCACTTGCGAACTGACTTGCCGGTGCCGCGGCGTGCGCTTTAAACGCCTGAGTGTGTGCGCAGAGGGCCTCCCAGCCAGGCAAGGCGCCTGCTCATGGACCGGGGAGATCCTCCCCATCTCCCTCATCAAAAACCAAAGAGCAAAAAAAAAAGAGTCGGCGTCTTTTCTCTGGCACAGGTCAGAGTGATGGTCAATCGGGAAGAAAAGGAGCCATTGTCTCTATTTCAGCCAATGATATGGATTGAAATGGTGCAGGGGTAGGTCGATTTCCAGTTGGATCAAAACCAGGTGAAGTCAGCTGGAGTGATGGTGTGACGTATGTATCCTAACTAAGTAGACAAAACCTCAAAAGGTTCGCTGGCTGTGCGCCATGAAGGGTGGTGTAATGGATTAAGATAGATCTCTACGAAACACGGCGAGCAGCTCCACGTTGGATGGATGCCCCGACGTCTACAGCACGAAGAAGTCGGCGCTGCTGTCGCTCGTGTGCGAGAGCGTCGCGACGTCCACGCGGTCGCGGGGCCCGCGCGGCAGCGAGCGCGGCGTCGCGACGCGCACGTGTGTGGGGTCGTCACCGCCGCCGCCAGATTTGTGGGGCGCGTGGCGCCGGTGCGTGACGATGGTCGCGGCCGCGACGGCGCAGGCCACGCCCACGACAGCGCCAATGATGAGCGGCCACGACGACGGCGCCGGCGTGAGTTCCTGTCGATCGCTGGTAGAAGGCGCCTCACGGAGCCGTATGGCGATGGGCGCCGTGCCATCGACCAGCGCGGCGCAGCGCGGGAGCTCGCCCATCGGCGACGAAGCGGCGGCGGCGGCGCTGTCGTCCGTGGCGCACGCGCGGCACGACGTGAACGCGAGGCAGCCGCGCAGCGTGGCCCCTTCGGTGTTGCAGCGCGGCTCGTCCACAGCTGCGACGTACGCCGGCAGCGACAGCGCAGCGGGCAGCATGCTGCACGGAGGCGGTGAGACGTCGCTGGATGACGGACACGACGTGAGGTCCGCGCTTAGCGTCGTGTTGCGGTACTTGCAGAACCGACACGGCGCGGTCGCAAAGCAGCCGCGCGTTGAGGCGTCGGTGGCCGTGCAAGTCGTGTCGGCAACCGCCGAGATGCCGAGCTGTGCGCCACCGAAGGAAACGTGCGCGGCGCATTCGTGGGACGAAACTTCTGTGGACGGGGCGTTGGTGATGGTCGAGTCGGCGATCGTCGACGTCACCACGTACGTGGGGCAAACGTCCAGGTCTGCAAGTGTCGCGTTCATTCGTACGAGCGTGGCATCCTCCGTGCGGCAGCGTCGACATGCGTCAGTGATGCACCCAGCAGGTATGATCTCACTCGACGGCGCGCAGGACGGATCCGAGTAGCTGAAAATGCCCAAGATGTTCTCTTCAATCGAGACGGCACGCGAGCACGCGTCAACAGAGGCGACCACCGCAAACGGAAACGACGGCTGGGAATCGTCGAGTCGTCGCGTACTTGAACCGGAAGAGAGGAGCTGCGAGCATGTGGGCAAGTGCGCAGACTGCGGCGTCGTGCGCGTCTGGCAGTACCGGCAAGTGTCCGTGACGCACCCGACGCCGCCGCTTCGACCGCAGTAAAGCTGTGTGACGGCCGTGATGCCGACAGCCACGTCGCCCGACGATACGAGACTGCTGCATGGATCCTGCGCAGCGACGGGAGCTGAAGGCTGGACTGTGGCTGCGGAAGTCGAAACGGCCACGAGATCACAGGGCATATACGGCGCGGACTGCGGCGTCACGCGTACGCTGCAGAAGCGGCACGCTGAAGAGAGGCAGCCCAGTCCGCCTTGCTGGCACGACGCGTCCGAGACTGCCGTGAGTCCGGCGGCGGCATCACCCGGCGATACAAACTGCCAGCAAGTCCCCGTCACCGTCGTCGTTGCTGGTGTTGCTGTTGTAGCGGTCGGTGCGACAGTTGCGGCACTTACCGCCACGGGTTGTGAGCAGGCCACGAGATGACTCGACTGAAGCGTGTCTTTCGTCTTGCAGTAGCGGCACTGCAGCGAAAAACAGCCCAACCCACCAAACTGGCAGCTCGCGTCCGCGAGCGCGCTTATGCCCGAGTCCACGTCGCCCTGTGCGACAAGCTGCTGGCACACCGACGACGTAGAGCCCGTGAGGAGCACAGGTGCGGGTGTTGGTGCTGACGAGACTAAACTCGCCGCCGCGAACGCCGCGAAGGACGTGCAGCTCAAAAAGTTGGCCGACAGCGTGGTGTCGCGCGTCTTGCAAAAGCGGCACGTGTCGTCGATGCAGCCTCTTCCGTTGACGCCGCCACCGTTGACGCAGCTCGTGTCCGTGAACACTTCGACGCCTGCAGCCGAATTCCCGATCGACGCGTATTGCGAGCACGACGTCGATTTAGGAGCCGTTGGTGCCGTCGCCACAGGCGTGGTCGCTGAGCTTGTCGAGGCAGCACTCGACGAAAACGAAGGGAACGTCGAGCAGTCCAGGAAATTGGCCGACTTGGTTGTGTCGCGCGTCTTGCAGAACCGGCATTGGTCGTTGATGCAGCCCTGGCCGGTGACGCCACCGCCGTTCACGCAGCTTGCATCTTGGATCACTTCGACGCCCGCGGCCGAGTTGCCAATCGAAGCAAACGTGGCGCAGACACCGGCAGCACTGGGTGGAGGCGCAACATAGTTGGGATCAAAGGGACACCCTGGGAACGGCACTTTCGCTGCACTGAACGAGAGTTTGCAGTACCGGCAGGTGTCACTGAAGCAGCCCAGACCGACGCACGGCGACTGCGTGTATGCGAGCACGCCCCTCTTGACGTTCCCCTCGTCCATCGAATCGAGGCACGGGTCACGCACTTTGCACCAGTCCGTGTTGATCGCTTGGTCAAAGCCTGCAGACTCGTACGGGAACGCTTGTTGTCTCCAAGGGCTCTTGTCGTCGGGGACCGCAACGAGCGGCAAGATCGTGTTCATCTGTGTGTCCGCGACTCCCAGCGAACTTGATTTCGCGACCACGGCCTTGATCGCCACTGTCAGGCAGCCCTGTGGCGAACAGGACGCACTGGGCGAGTCGGGGCCGGCGCGCTCCTGCACCGTGATTGCAAGGAGCCCACGCGTCGTGTCAAACCAGTAGCAGTTGACACAAGAAGCCGCCGTCTCACTGAGGCTTGCGGCCGCACGGAGACCCAAACCGTCCTGGTCCACCACGGAGCTGATCGTGGTGCCCAAAGGGTACGCGATGATGACGTGGAAGACGTCCCCGGTGTCAGTGTACGAAAAGCGAAGACGCAGTTGAGCGGGCGTTCGGTGCTGAAATTGGAGCGCGTACGACGCGCTCGGCGACACGATCGGGTGGTACAGCCAACCACTCGACGCCGGGATGTACTGGCCAGCGAACTCGAGACTGGGGGCGGCTGACGTGGTCGTGTTCTCGACATTATTGCGGAACACGCGCAGTTTGCCATAGTAGGTCGGGTCCGTGTTTGTGTCCACGTTCACGACGTCCAGGTTGACGTACCTCTGCGGACACGCGAGCCCAAACGCCGCGCTTCGCGCGCAGTGCGCCGCCGAGTAAAAGTCCCAGTCGGGCAGTAGCGTGGCGCCGGCGCGGCCCGAGATGGCGCCTTGCTTGTCGATCAGCGAGGTCGTGAGCCCCCCGTCGGCTTCACGGTCGGTCACGTAAAACTTGACGTCGGTCTGCTCAAACGAGATGTCGTTCGCGACCATCGCGGTCGCCATGAGAAACGCGTTGAACACGCGCGTGCCGAGTGCCGGGTTGGTCACGTTGAGGCACGGCTGAGAGTACCAGAGCCGGAAGGTCGTGTTGGAGATGTACATGGGTCCGTCGTAGAGCTTGATGGCCATCCGTGCGTCGTCGGCGCGGTCGAGGGCACTGTCCGAGCGGTTCTCAAGGTAGTTGACGAACTGCCACCGGTTCGCGACGAGGTTGCCGCGGTTGGCTGTGCCGCCGACGAACAGCGAGTTCGTGACGTAGGTCTCCACGGGATCAGTCGACGTGTCGCCGCGCGAGAGAATCTGGACCCCCTCGGTGACGTCGCCAACGACCCACTGGTCGAGCGCGATGCGGAAGCTGCGGAACCAACCGCCCTGGCGGCTGTGGTGGACGCGGAACTCGCTGATGACGGGCATCTCATCAGGTGTGTACACAAATGGCGGCGAGTACGTTTGCTGCGGATAATCGAGCGCGTCAAGGTCCGGGCTATCAAACTTGAAGCCAACTTCGACCGAATGCGCGGCGTTGCGGCGCATGTCGCCGAGCGCGATCTTGAACGGGTGCACACCGGCGTACTTGCCCGTGAGGTAGCTGAGCCCCTTGACCTGGAGCCGCGTGTCGAGCCAGAACGCCGCGCCTTCGACGCCCGCGACGACGTTGTCGGTGATCGTGTTGTTGGGGTTGGTGATGTAGAACGCGCTGAGCGCGGTCTGCGCGTCCGAGCCGAGCCGCACGAAGGTCAGCTTTTCCTGGACGAGCACCACGAGATTCTCACGGATCACGTTGCCCGTCTCGGCGCCATCCTCGAGCATGACGGCGTGGCCCGTGATGTTGAACGCGACATTGCGCTCGAGCACGACGCCTTGCGTGCCATGGACCGCGATCGCGCGGAAGTTCGAGTCATGGATCGCATTCGCGCGCAGGAACGTGTCGCTTGGCACTTGCCCACACAGGTGGAAATGGAGCGGGTACCGCCCGAGCTGGTCGCCCTGCCCAAAGTTGCGCAGCTCGACGCCCTCGACCTGTACCCTGCGGAAGTTCTCGAGAAAGATCATGTGACCGCCCACTTCGGCGCTGGCGTCGTCCGCAGCATGGTCGGATTGTTCTTGGCAGCCGCGGAACTCGATGCTGCGCGTCAGAAGTCCGACTTCGGCTCGTTCGTCGACGCCCTCGGTCACGCGCCCATAGTGCATAAACTGAAGAGGTCGGTCTATCTGCACGCACGTCGGCGTGACGCCCACAATCGTGCGCTTTTCGGCTTGGTGGGGGTCAAAATCCGTGGAGGGGATCACAATCTCGTCGCCCACACCCCAGCCGCTCGGTAGGTCCAGCGCGAGGCACGACTCGCCGGCGAGCGCAGTCTCGCGGAGCCGCGTCCAGCTCTGGGAGCCCGACGACGGCGATCCCTTTGCGCCAAAGAGCGCGAGCGTGCTGTTTTCGCGCACGACGACCGCCTTGCGGCGCACGTCTGCGGCGAGGAACGGCGAGTCACACGTGAGCTCAAAGACGGCCTTTTTGGTGTACGGCTTGTCGGGTCTGCCCACACGGAACGCGCCCCCAGAGACGTCGATGCTGCCGACGCGCAGGTACGAGTCGTACGCCGGATCCACGACGAGCTGCGCGCCCGAGGGCACGAGGAGGAGGCCGGCGACCGAGTTGTTGCCGCGCAGCACGAGCGTGTCACCGCGTGTGACTGTAAAGTCGCCGCTCTCGATATGGTTCTGCCAGTACACGAACTCGCTGGCGACCCGCGCGGCCTGAACTACGAACGCGATCGCCACGCCAAGCGCGTGGGAGGCCAGCTTCATGGTGGATGGGGAAGGACCGTCCAAGTAAGTGGCAGCCGGGAAAGAGATTCAAAATGGGCCTTGATCGCGGTAGAAAGAACAGCTCCACGGGTCGGCCACACGCGAAAGCGCGGCAGAATGACGCGAGTGGGATCTTCCCGAGGCAACGTGACTGTAACGGCTCCTTCGCGACACGCCTTTGGTGATCATGTCTCGCGAACACTCGCGTGTTTGATGACCTGCGGATCCTCTGACCAAGATGGGACTGGATCTCACGTGGCTATATCGTGACTTGGAGAATTTGATGGGCATCATGGGACGCTGGGGCGGACCAACAACCCGCCAAGAACGCTCGTGGAACAGTCCCACGCGACCTAGCTGTCAAGTGACTCCCCAACACGGATGCCAACCGATCTGCCTGCTGATTTACGTGAATCCTGGGGTTCAAATAGACCTCAGGAGCCTGCACCACACGGTTGGGATCAAACGACGCATGATGTTGCCGGCCACCACATCGTCCAAGTTGTCGTCATCCCAGCGGGAGCTGACCTCTGCGTTTTGTCTGGCTGGCTCCACTTTGTGCCCGTGAGGAGATGCGATGCATCTTTCGACACGGCATACACCCGAAAGAACCACAGTAGACGTGGGAGTCAGTGCACTTCGTGGGCGTCTTTGTCGCCAACGCTCTGCGTCCCACCCACACAAACGTGTGCAACTTGAAGCGGCAACGCATGATGGGATCCTACCAGCACGGGCGTGACACGTCTACAGGCCCGCTAAAAAAAATGCCGCTCGCGTGTGTGCTAAAATTGGAGGTGGTCGTGTCTGCCAAGTCCAGCTCCTTCGTGCCGCGGTCAACTTCCAGCTGAGTGCGGAGCGGCTCTTGGTTGCCCGCGGCAGGCGAACGTGAAGGCGAAGGCGAAGCTCCATGGAGGCCACGGCGGCGCGCGGGCGCCCTGAGGCCGTCGACGCGGTCAAGGTCGTCGTGCGGGTGCGGCCGCTGAATGCCAAGGAGCGACAGGAGCAGACCAAGAGCTGCGTGCGCATCGCATCGTCACCCGATGGGCTCAGCTCCAACAACCGCGCGGACGGTCCGCAGCAGCTCATCGTCGGCAAAGATCGAGCGTTCACCTTTGACGAGGTTTTTGGCATTGACAGCACGCAGCAGGTACGATCGGCCCCCCTGGATAGGATAGCGGGAGAGTCCAAACTGAGTGTTGGAATTCTTGCGCAGGACGTATACAAAAACAATGTGGAGGCGCTGGTGGACTGCTTCTTGGAAGGGTACAACGCGACGGTGCTCGCGTATGGCCAGACGGGCACGGGAAAGACCCACACCATGTCGGGCTCCTCGATTGACCCGAAAGGTGGTAAACACGACGATATGCAAGGAATCATCCCGCGCGTACGTCAACTAACCTGTCGTGAGTTGGGCTGCTGTGGCTATATTGACCCCTCGTGTGGATCGTGTTCATCGTTTAGGTCATCCGCGCGATTTTTGAGAAGATGCAGGCAAACCAGCAGCGCCGCGAGTATAGCCTGCGTGTCGAGTACATTGAGATCTACAATGAAGAGCTGCGCGACCTGCTCCACCCGGAGACACCCTCCAAGGTGCGACTGCAAGCAGTCGTATGCGATGGGGCTAAGTCGTTCGCCTCACCGTTTGACGTGTTCTGTAGCAACTGTCAATCCGCGAGGACGCCGAGGGCAACATCGTCATGGCTGGCGTCAAGTCGGAGACGGCCCAGTCCAAAGAAGCAGTGTTCCGATTCCTATCGCTCGGCGGTGCCTCGCGCGTCACCGGCAGCACGATGATGAACGAGCAGTCGAGCCGCTCGCACGCCATCTTCAGCCTGATCGTACAGCAACGAGACCTTGCGACTGGCGAGTGCCGAAAGGCCAAGTTCCATCTCGTGGACCTCGCCGGCTCGGAGCGCGCCAAGCGCACGGGCGCGGTGGCCGGGCGGTTCAAGGAGTCGATCAGCATCAACCAAGGGCTGCTCGCGCTCGGCAATGTGATCAGCGCGTTGAGTGACGAGAAGCGAAAGCTCGGCGCGACCGACAAGCCCATGACAAGTGGTGGCGTCCACGTGCCCTACCGCGACTCGAAGCTGACGCGGCTGTTACAGGACAGTCTGGGCGGCAACGCCAAGACCCTCATGATCGCGTGCGTGAGCCCGGCGACCGTCAACTTTGAGGAGACGCTCAACACGCTCAAGTACGCCAACCGCGCCAAGAACATCAAGAACCGACCCATCGTGAACCAGCAAACTCTGGAGGAAAAGCAGCGTGCGGACGACGAGATTGCGCGCATGAAAGAGGAAATCGCGTTGCTCCAGTCGCAGTTGCAGGTCAGTAGGCCACCGACCACGCCGCCCCGTACGGCCGGCTCGAGTAGTAGTCGGCCAGAGACTTCATCGTCCTCCTCCTCCAAATCACGACGTCACTCGGTGGCTGTAAGTACATCCACCGCCACAATGAGCCAAGATGTGACAGCGACCACCGACAAGGAGCTCGCCCATCTCCGGAAAAAGTGCCGTGCGTATGCCGACACTATCGAGTCGATGCGCGGGCTCAACGTCGAGGCAATCACGTCACTGGTCGCGATGGAGCGCGACATCAAGTCGCTCGGACGACCAGTCCAGCAGCGGCTCAACGAGATCGTCAAGATGCTCAATGCGGCCGTCCAGGCTGTCGGTAGCGTCGAGTCGTCGTTGCGCAAGTCGCTCAGTGTCGTGCCGGGTAGTGAGACTGCTGTGGGGCTCGTAGGCTCGTCGACGTCTGGCGACGTGGATGCGGATGTTTACGAGCGAGTGGCTAAGGAGCTCAAAGAGGCCAAGGCCAACCTCGCGCGCGACGAGCAGATTTTCGAGATGAAGAATGCCGAGATCAAGCGGCTGCAAACCTTTGTCACCGAGGCCAAAATCAAAAACGAAAAGCTGATCCAGCGCGTCCTGGAACTCGAGCGAAGTAGCCAGCTGTGGGCAAACCAGGGACCACTGGCGTCGTCAGCCGCTGATGGGCTCGCTTCGAGTCCGCGCAGATCCCAGCACGGAGACAGAGCGTTGATACCGCCTCCACAGGGAACCACTACGAGTGTGGAGGTGCCCCCGTTGGGCGCCGAGCTGGACGCCAAACGGTCGTCGTCGTCGCGAGGGCTATTCACCAAGCGAGTTGGCACGGCCATGGGCTTTGAGCCCCAGGAGGACAATGTCTTGATCGGCAACGACGACGACAACGACGACCAAAGCGCCGTGGTGGCCCACGATTCGCGCGATCTGCGAGCATCGAAAAACCCCAGCACGGCGGCGTCGCGCCGCAGCCTTCCTGCGTCCGGTGGTGTGACGACCGTGCGAGGAGCCCACGACGACGACGGCCCAGCTGCCGTGTCCAAGATGGACAAGATGCTCGCCGCGCTGCGCGGCAAAGTAGAGGAGCTGCAGCAACAGAATGTACGTCCCACGGTCAAGCCGCCCGTGCGTGCGTCGTCGTCCGCGTCGCTGCTGTCGCGGCTCACGGGCTCGCGGCGCAAGTCGCAACGCAGCGGCGGGGCCACGTCGTAACATGGGATCTGCCTTTTTGTTTCGTCATGAGCGCGCACTCATCCGTCCGTGTTGTTTTCTTTTCTGGTGTGTCTGTGATACCTGTAGAGCGAGCTCCAGCACGGCCGGGAGGAAGCGCATCGCCGGTGGCAACTGGAGCGCCAGCAGTACGAACGCCAAGTGAGTGAGGCCGAGCAGACGATCGAGGCGCTCCGTGCGGCCAAGCAGGCGCTAGAGGACGCGATGATTGGCGACAACCAAGCGAGGAGTCCCGCCACGCCGCCAGTCGAGGCGCGCGGATCCCTCGTCTCGACGCCACGGCCATCCGGCATCAGCGACATTGTGATGGACGAACACGGCGTCGTGCTTCGCGACAGCGCCACCACCACTGCGACAGCGTCCGCGAGACGGCCCAAAACGGCCGTGACCGTATCGCTGGCCGACGTGGTGGAGCTGTACGACACGAGTATCCGCCGCCTGATGGAGTACACGCAGGCACGCCAGCAGGTGCTGCAGCTCGTCAAGGACAAAAAGGCCGCGCAGCAAAGCGTCGACGAGGCCACCAAGCGGCTGAGCGCGCTCGAGATGCACAAGATGCGGCAGAGTCTGTCGCTCCGCGAGAGCATCGCTGATGTCGCCAAGTCGCTCCGCTCGCTCGACGCCACGCTGGAGCGCGACGAGCACCGCTCGGTCGAGGAACTCGCGCGGCTGGCCAAGCTCAAAGACCGCGCCGAGCGCAAGCTCCGCGCGCTGCGCCGCCAGGAGGAGCGCCAGGAGTTTGTGGACAAGGACACCCAGCAAGAGATTGCCGACCTCGAAGAGCTCGTCGAGGATCTCAACTCGCACATTGCGTTCCAGGACGCCGAGCTCGCGGCAGCACGCGACGAGATGGAGCTCGTGCGGCAGCCCAGCCCGCTCGACGCGCTCGCCGAGGCCGCGGCCGCGCGGCTCGGGCTCGCGGGCGAAGCGGCCGTAGCGTTTTTCAAAAAGTGCTTTGACGACGTCGCACGGCTGCGCGTCCGCGAGCGCGAGCTCCAGGCCGAGCTCACAGCGCACGGGGCGGCGCTGCGCGAACGCGATGCTGCGCTGGGCCAGTTCGAGACCGGCCTCGAGGCCTTGCGCAAGGAGTTTGACCGCCGTCTCCAGCTTGAGCGGCAAGAGAGTGGCGAGACCATCCAGGCGCTCGAGCGCGAGCTCGCGCGGCTCCGTCAGCTCCAGGAGACGACGGCGGTCGAACCGGAGCAGCCCGAGAGCGCTGCCGTCAAAGACGACGAGTGGCACAAGCTCATCGTGAGTTGCCAGAAGAAGGACGCGTACATCGCGGACCTCGAGAAGCACGTCGTGTTTTACAAGGCCAAGGCCAAGCAGATGCAGGCCCAGCTCGCGCAGCTCATCCGCGACTCGGCCGGGAACCAGGGCGACGAATTCGAGGAGCAGCACCAGCAGCTCCAGCGGCGCGTGCAGCAGCTCGAGGCTGCCAACGACGCGCTCATGAAGGACCTCGCGACCGCCAAGGTGCGTCGACGCGGGAACGCAGGACACGAATGGGGGAATGGCGGATCTGATATATCTGTATCCGCGTACTATATAGGTGTATCTCCAGCTGGCCAAGAGCCGTGGGTCCCACGACGGTCCGGCGCAGGTCGTGCGCATCTCCAAGAGCGAGCTGCGCGAGCTGCCGCGCCCGCCCACCGCTGTCTCGTGCCGCGACGACGAGCACTAAGAAAATGAAAAAAAAATCAAGCCATGTTTTCCATGGCGGACATGTCACTATCCAATCACTTGTCAAATGTATGCTGGTATGTCACTAAATCGCGGGTTTCGAGCAGCTCCGTCCGTGTTGGACTTCTTCTTCTTCTTCTCCACCCATGGCCACCTCGGCGGACGACGCGCCGCGCAGCGTGCTCGCGCCGACGGCGCTCGAGACCGAGCACGTGCACAAGGTCTACGACGCGATCGCGCCGCACTTTAGCCACACGCGCCACACGCCGTGGCCGCTGGTCGTGGCCTTTCTCACGGCGCTCGCGACGGGCTCGCTGGTCGCGGACGTGGGCTGTGGCAACGGCAAGTACCTCCGTGTGAACCCGGCGCTGTGCGTGGTCGGCGCGGACCGAAGCATCCCGCTGCTCACGAGCTCGGCGATCCACGGCGACGCGTACGTGTGGCCGTTCGAAACAAGCCCACGGTTCAGATCGGATTGACTGTAGACACTTGTGACTGTAGGTCGTTCAACATGGTGGGCTGCGACGCGCTCTGCGTGCCGCTCCGCTCGGGCGCGTTCGACGCCGCGATCTCGATCGCCGTGTTGCACCACATCTCGACGGTCGAGCGGCGCCTCGCGTTGATCCGGTGAGGGCGTGTCTCATTTGACTCTCTCCACTGTGGGGGGGAATCTAGATTCTAATAACTGGTGATGTTTGCTCTTCAGCGAGCTCGCGCGGATCGTCAAGGTCGGTGGGACCATCTACATTGTCGCCTGGGCGTTTGAGCAGGACGCGTCGTCCAAGCGGCAGTTTGAGGAGCAGGACGTCATGGTCGAGTGGAAGCTCCAGGACAAATTCACGTCGCCGAGTGGCAGAGACACGGCGGACAGTGAGCGGCAGGAAAGCGCGCGCCACGCCAGGAAGGACGCAGCCAAGCGGTGGGTCGTGTACCAACGGTACTGCCACGTGTACAAGCGCGGTGAGTTAGAGGATCTCGTCGCGCAAGTGCCCGGCCTCGAGCTGCTCGAGACCCAGTACAGTCGATCCAACTGGTGTCTCCACGTCCCGCGGGTTGCTGTTTGAGCCATTTGGCCACGTGGCGATGATTTCGAATAGATAGATCTCTGAACGTGCTGGTGCGTTCACTCGTCTATCGGTTACGGCTCTGGATATGTTCTCATCCGCCAGGTATTTCTGTCCGCCTCGGCTTCTGCGCGACCCCACGAGTATGGTCGCGGGTCGCGCTCATGGATCGCACACAGGTCAACCACAGCGATGAAGACGACGCGGCCGACGCATTCGAGAGAAAGCACAGTGATGGTAGTGACGAGTCGGAGGATGGGGATCAAGGAGGTGGCGAGGCTGCGAGTCCGTCTGGTGACCGTGGTGACCTCGAACGGGACGAGGAGGAGGACGACGACGACGATGGTGACAGCGATGCAGAGACCCAGCGGATTGGCTCTAGTGTGCTTCGCTTCGCACGGTACGTGAGCACTGCCCGACCGAGGATTCACAAACCGTGTCGTTAACAGTATTGTTTGTGTACGAAGGCGATGTGTCAAGACTGGCGAGTTTGCCAAGGCCATGGCGGCACTACAAAACGTCGTCGAGATCAGCGAGCTCGATGCTTTGCCATGCCGACAGGCGCTGCTTTTCGCGGCCCAAGTATTCGTGGTCTCGCACCAGGAAACCAAGGCGCTCGAGTGCATGATGGTAAGCGCGTCGAATGGCAATGGACATGAAATGATCTGGGTTTGATAACCCTGTGGTCGGGGACTCTCATAGGAACTTTGGGACGACATGCCTCCGCCCTATAAACGCCAAGACGCGCAACTTCTGCTGGTGAGAAAGCCCCCTGAGCTCCAGCGTCATTCCCTGTAACACTTACCAAGGCAGTGGCTTTCCTCTGTAACCAGGCCGTCATCTACGAGCAGCTCGAGCAGCCTCGCATGGCGGTCTACTGGTTCAACAGAGCCTTTGGCGGGAGCGGCGCGGCTGCGACACCTTTAAACGCCTCCTTGAGCGCCTGGCTCTCGCTTGCTGAGCGCAGCTACGACGAAGGAGATATGATCATCTCGACCGAGGCGTACACGCGCGCGTTCGGCTGCATCTTCCAGGCGAAGCGCTGGCCCGCGGACGTGCTCGTCTTTCGGTTTGTGGGTCGCTTGCTGTCAGCGCTCGTGTCGGTGGCCCACCTGCGGCGTGACCGGAAAAGCTATCGCCAACAGATTGCGTTCTCGCTCGCCGTGACGCTGATCGATAGCGGCGTGGTCGACCAAACTCCGCTCGTCGAGCGGGCCTTTGACAAAGAGTATCTGGCGCTACGACACGTGTACGCAGTGTCGTTCCCGACCATTTACGCGTTTTTGTTCGGCGACGAAGATCGCTTTGTTGGTCGCATCGCGCGAGCGTGGCGCGTGTGGCGGGCACGAGGAGAGCGCAAGCGAGCGATCGCGGAGCGAGAGCGACAGGCCCGCGAGGCTGCGTTGGCCGCCAAGGCCGCGAGGGCCGCCAAGGCGAAGAAAAGGCAGAAAAAGAGCAAGCCGTTACGAGCTGCAAAACACAGCGACAAAGACGATGATGCCGAGCAACTCCAAAGGCTTCGTCAGCGTACGAAAGCGCGGATCGAGTCGCTGCGCAAGGTCACCGAGAAGGCATCGCCGCCCAAGCCAGCGCCAAAGGTCCCAGAGGATGGGACCAAGCCAATGGAGATGACTGTCACGTCACCGACGCGACGAAAGCTGGAGACTGTCAAACGCCTGAGAAGCTC
Source organism: Pythium rishiriense (assembly GCA_023335895.1). NCBI lineage: Eukaryota > Oomycota > Peronosporomycetes > Pythiales > Pythiaceae > Pythium > Pythium rishiriense. The sequence goes on from JAADVT010000050.1 coordinate 25,963, forward strand.
GGATCCATTAGCGACCGAGCAGGTCAGTGATGACGGTTCTGCTGCCTCGCCGCCTCGCGGGAACCAGCGTCCGCTGAGCAGTGAAGGGTCCTCGTCCGGCCGTACTGCCTCGTTGCTGGACGTGTACGCGTTTCCGGCACTTGCTAGCCACCGCCATGCATTTGAAGCCGACGCCGGGCGCCCCCAGGGCCCCGCCGATATCGAGGACGACGAGCTCGCGGAGATCGAGGAGTTTGCGCGCATGGCCCACTACCGCAGCCGCGTGTTGGTCCAGCAACACGCGCCACTCCAAGACGTCGCCCAGCTCGACCGGGTCACGCCTCCGTGGCTACGGCGCTTCCAAGACGTACTTCGCTGGATTGAGAGCCGGGAGGCTCCGCCCGGGGCGACGGCCACGCATGGGAGCCACTTCTCCGAGATCCACTCGCGCGTCGTGTTTCAGCTCACTCGCGTGTACACCCAATACGTGCTCCAGCACGGCAAGACGGCGTTCACGATCCAGCTGACCAAGCTGCTGCGCCGCCTCGAGAGCTGGCACTTCTCGAGCGTGGCGAGCGATCTCGTGCCGGCGCTGCGCCGCGTGCAGGCTCTCGGCGAGCGCGAGGAAGCCCACCGCAACCTCGAATTTTTCCACGCTCGGCAACACCAACAACACGAGGCCCATGGGTAAAAAAAACAAAAAACAAAGAAGTTTACTACTGTATATCAACTGCCTACCTTGCCAGCTCCCCACGCTGTGTCTCACCCCAAGACCCTAGTGCTGCCGCGGGTCGTCGGCCGGGTTGGGGCCGCCTCCTCCGTTGGCGCCCGTGCGTGGCTGGTGGTGGTGGCCATAGTGTTGCTGCTGCATGTAGCCTCCGCTGGTCGGTCCGTCCGGCCCCAAGTGCGGAGAGCGTCCACGTTCCATGCGGTGGTCGTACGCGCCACCGCCAGCGCCGGTGCCCGAGACGTTGCGGTCGACGTCCATCATCGAGAAGCCACGGCCACCAGGCGGACCGCCGTTGCCGCTGCCGCCACGGCTGAGTGGGCGAGCAAAGCCTCCTTGCTGGGACGCACCGGGCGAGGGGCCGCGGTAGTCAGGTCCGACGGGCTCCCCGCGGCCGCTTGGTGGGTACCGGTTCGAGAACGAGTCCGGGCCGGGACTGTACTGGCCGCCACCAGACGGCGTGGGGCCACGCGCATCGCGATACCGTCCATAGGAGGACACAGGCTCGACGGGGCCGCCGCCGGGGCCGGGACGACCCATGGGCGGGCCACCTCGTGGCAGCCCGCGGTCGCCGCTGTAGTACAGGCCACCACCGCGGCTCGGCTCGTCGGTCGCGGCGCGGTGGCTCCCACCTGACAACGGTCGGCCTGAGCCCATGTAGCCGCTGGACGAGGATGCCGAGGGCGGGGGCGGGCCACCACGACCTGCCATCGGGTCGCGGTCGTGCCAGTCGGAGGTCGGCGCGTCGCCGTATGGGCGGCGGTGGTGGTGGTACTCGTCGGCGCCAGCGACGCCACCGGGTGGGGCACCCCCACCGGCCCAGCGAGACGAGGCTCCCGACGGACCGGACGCGACTGGACCGTCGGCCGACGCCATCGGCCGCAATGGCATCGAGCGGTAATCATTGACGCCACCGGCTCCGGCACTGGGACGTCGGTAGCTGTCGCCCGGGCCGCTTGTCGGAGCAAACCGGTCGTTGGATGCGAGCGGCGGCGCCATCCGCGACGGCGGACCTCCATAACCGCCGTCACGGTCGCCTCGCTCCATGCGATCGCGATCATCCGCGCGATAAGACACTGGTGGCACGAGCCGGTCGTCGGTGCGACCCGGCGGTAGGCCCATCGCGAGTCCACCGCCTGGGCCACGGCCCATCGGCGCCACGCTGACCGCAGTGCTACCTCCCGGACCACTCGGATACGCGCTGTCACGGCCACGTACGCGCTTCGAGTCGTAACTGTCCACCGACGAGTCGACGGGCACGGCTGGCGACCCGCGCTTCCGCGAGGCCGCGGTGCTGGCGGTCGGGTTGGATGACGTTTCGGGGAACAGCGAGAGAAGGACAGAGTGCATGTTTTGCGGGAAGCACGCCGTGAACAGCTCGTTGTCGAACACGATGAGCTCAACGACGTCGATGGCCGAGAGGAACACGTGGCCGGCCCCACGGAAATTGCCCGGCGGCGCGAGGAAGCGTTGCTCCGCGCCGTTTCCTTGCACACGCCAACCCTGGCGGAGAAGCACCGGGAGCGCGTTGTTCTCAAACATACCCATGAGAAACTGGGCCTCACGCTCGGTGAACGACACTGCCGAGCGCCGTGACTGGTATACGGGCGGTTGTTGCTGCTGAGACGGCGGCGGCACGGACTGAGCTTGCGATGGCGGCGGCACGGAGACAGCGCTCATGGGTGCGACGGGCACGGACACGGTCGCGGTCGACGACGCCGGGGTCACACTACCGGCCTCGGGGCTGTCTGGGATGCGGTCGTTCCGGAATGCCGATGACACCGGCGGCACGGACGGGTCGGCCCGCTCAATCTCGTCCTGGATCAGAATCTGGATGGTGTTTTCAATGCTTAGCTCCTCGGCGTCGCCGTCAGCGTACACGATCGTGTACAGCGACGTGGGCTCGTCAAACTTGACGACCTGGCCCAAGAACCGGCCGTGACCCACAAACGTCTTGGCCACGCGCAGCCCGATGAGGTCGTCGGCGTACACTTCGCGACCGTGGAACATGATGCGCACGTCCTGGCCGTCCTGACCGGGCGACATGGGCTCGTCGTCGCGCGGGCCACTTCCCCCGCCACTTCCGCCGGCGCTGCCTCCAGCTCCGCCAGAGTAGTTGGGGGGTTCGTTATTACCAGCATTGCCGCGCCCATTGTCTTTGGGCTGGTTCGAGTCGTTCCAGCGGTTTCCGTCGCGCTCTCGGCTGCGCGATCGACTGCGGTCGCGGCGCCAGCCGGCAGCACTACGGCCACTCGGGTCGGCGGTGTAGCCGGCCATCGGGACGTCCTCGTCACCGCCAGCGCCACCACGGCCACGGTTCATGTGCATCATCGCGGCCCGGGACAGCGACGGCAGCGTCATCGAGCTGTTGCGCTCACGGTCCGTGTCGCGCTCGGCGTCTCGGTCGTGGTACCGGTCACTGGAGCCACGCTCACGGTCTTGGTCTCGCTCGCGCTCACGACCGCGCTCCTGTTCGCGGTCGCGAGGCTCACGGTCACTTCGCAGTCGATCACCATCGCGGTCACGCTCACGGTCACGATCTCGCTCACGGTCCCGATCTCGGATGGTACCGTTGGCGTCCTTCCCAGCTGCCACATTCCCCGACGACGACGACGATGGTGGCGCGTGCGTGCTCGCGGTGGCGGTCTTCTCGGCCGTCGCTGATTTCCCCGCGCGGCCGACCATCTCGTCGTCGGTCGCGCCCTGCGACGCGGTCTCCGATCCGTCCTCGCTCCCATAGGCGGCTTTGCTCGACGGCGGCGCCGTGGTACCTCGGCGCCTGCCGGCACCGGCAGCAGCATTCACAGCGGACGACGACGGTGTTGCCTTTTCACTCTTGACCACGGTCGGCTCCTTGCGCGGCTTGTCGTCGTCCTTGGCTCTCCGAGCCGACCGCGGCGACGCGCGGCGCCCCGCCAGCTTCTTGCGCGGCTGCCGACGCTCGCGCTCACTGTCGCTGCCCGTCTCGGACGCGTCGCCGTCCTCGTCGTGTTCGTCGTCCTGTTCGTCCTCGGCTTCCTCTTCCTCCCCATCAGCGTCTTCTTCTTCGTCCTCCTCGTGGTCGTCGTCTTCGCCTTCCTCCTCCTCCTCTTCCTCCTCCTCGGACTCGCTGGTCTGCGGCTTTTTGGCGCGACCGCTACGCTTCGCCGACGCCACGCGGTCCTTGCGCTTGGCCGCGTCGCCGCCGCGCGTGCGCGAGCCCTTGGCGCCGCTGGGCGAGACGCTCGCCTTGTCGCTCATTCTCCACCCGGAGAACAAATGGGCGCCCTCGGCGAGATGGCCCCGAACAAACGGGAGCTCTTCGCGGATTTCCGAAATGTCAGAATAAACAGCGTTTGACAGGAAGCCTTGAGTTCAAATATCACAGTGGTATTTGTTTAAAGAGCAGCATGTAGTATGTTTGAGTTTCTGTCGATATTAAATATAGAAGGTAAAAATATGATAAAGGTTTCCGAACGCTTTTGAAATTGTCGATATGTGTGGAAAGTGGAGGACGCTTCCGAGTCGTTACAGACAGTCGACGTTTTGTCCACAAATGGTTCAGATGGTTCCCAATAACATACTCCAATTCGGGACGATGGATCCTATAATTCGGGACTCTGTTCCGAATGATTCAGTTTCGTGCTTGACACGCCCTGATCCGGATATTTCCTGCCGACCCACAATGGCCGTGGCGTCCTCGTCGACGGCGGCCGTCGCGCTCGCGGTCGCCGTCGCGTACTCGCTCGTGCAGATGCGCGTGAATGAAGTCGTGGACGTCCCCTACATGGTGCGCCAGGTTGCGGTTCCAACGGCCCCGTGGTTGCTGAGATAGGGCGGACACCAGGCCCATGTTTCCATGACCAGCGTCAGGCTAATTGTCGGGTATTGTGTGGCCTTCCAGGACGAGATCTTCCACGTGCCGCAGGCTCAAAAGTATTGCGCTGGCCGCTACGGTGCGTTTGGGTGTATAACGATACACACAGAGATTTCGGTCGTGACGCGTGGGCTCTGATGACGCAGACGAATGGGATCCGAAGATCACGACGTTCCCGGGCGTGTACGTTGCCGGGGTCGCGCTCGCGCAATTGGCCAATGCCGTCGGATGGACCACTCGTGAGGATTTCTGTTCGCTGGATGTGTTGCGGTTCGTCAACGTGCTGTTCGCCGTGGGCAACGCCTGGCTCATCGTTCGACTGCGGTCCCTGCTCGTCGTGAGTTAGCACCCAGTGTCCCCCTCCCCGCCTACAGAGCGGCCATTTACGTTTGGTCTCTCTATGTCATACTAGCCGATGGACAAGAACGCTCTCCTGCACGCCTTGATGGTCGTATGCTTCCCCGTGCTGTGCTTTTTCTCGTTCCTCTTTTACACGGACGCCGGCGCGACGTTCTTCGTGTTGCTAATGTACTTGCCGGCGACGCGTGTCGACCTGCGCGTCCGTCCGGTGGCGGCAGGAAGCTTTCTCCCGAGCGCTGTGGTGCGTTGTTTTCTAGGCCATGTCCATACTCTTTTCGTGCACTTACAGTCGTTGATATGGGTAGGCCGGCGCCGTTGCCGTACTTTTTCGCCAGACAAATATTGTGTGGGTGGTGTTTGTTGCCGGCTCGCTTGTCGTGCGATTTGTGGAAATCTCCCAGGGCCAGTGGATCTACGGGTACGTGCTGTATTATTTCCCAAAACGGAACTTCTCATCTGACGGTTTTCTCTCTATAGCTCGTCGAAGCAAGACGCAAAGCTCCATCCATCAACTTTGGTCGTTCGTAATTCGTACGTACGATTATCGCTCTACTCAGCATCATGGTACTGCGTCTGACAATGTATGGTATGTGCTCCAGTGCGGTCCGCGTGCTCTTCAACTTTGTAGCAGCAACAATGTCCGAGTTGCCCGGGCTTCTTCGTATTCTGTGGCCATTCGTCGTCGTTGTGGCTCTGTTCCTTGCGTTCCTCGTGAAAAATGGTGGCATCGTTGTCGGTAAGGCGGCATGCTTCCTTTGCTTGGGAGATATCAGTTCTTCTGACGGTTTTGATACGCTTGAATGCTTCTAGGCGACAAGTCGAACCACGAGGCAGGATTTCATGGCGCACAAGTGCACTATTTCATCTTTGTCGCTTCCACTGGCTTTGGCGTGGGTCTATTTGCTCCTTCGAAAATTTTCCAATTTGCGGACGCAGTGCGTCGCAAGGCCAAGTCGCTGTCTGGACTCTTCTTCCTTAGTGTGGTGCTCGCGACCGTGCTGCTGGTGATCCACTTCTTTAGCCCGGTGCACAAGTTCATGCTCGCCGACAATCGCCACTATACATTTTACGTGTGGCGCAAGTTTTTCTTGAAGCACCACCTCGCAAAGTTTATCCCAGCTTTGCTCTATCTCTTCCAAGCCTGGCGGTGCTGGGCAGAGCTACGTACGTGCCCTTACATAGTTTGACTTCGGAATTCCTTTGAGTAACTCTTACACGTCTATCCTCAAAGGTCGGACCCGCACGCCATTGTGGTTTCTCGTCTTTGCCATCGCAGCCATCCTCGTTCTCGTTCCTTCGCCTTTGGTCGAGTGAGTATTCGGTTGTAGTGAAGGCCATTCATGTATCGGTATCTGACACGACTTGGCTCTGTAGACCGCGCTACTACCTCATCCCCTTTGTGTTTCTCCACCTTCACACGCCTCCTGTACGTTTGACCATGTCCTCTCACATGGAATGCAAAAGGGTTATCGTATGTTGGCCTAACCATCTTAATGTCCAACAGCAACCGGCGTTGCAACTGGCGACCACGATCGTCGGCTTCACTCTAGTCAACTTCGCGACATTGTATGTGTTCCTCTATCGTCCATACAAGTGGGTTGACGGCACGACAGCGCGATTCATGTGGTAAAATGGGAAGCGCTCAACACCTTCAAATCGAGAAAAAATTCGACGTATTTGTGTTAAGAACACTCAACGACCACATTTCGTGCAAACCTCATATCCAGTACGTGGAAAAATCCACTCAGGCGACGGTGGCGACATCAGTCGACGGTTGTGGTGCTGCCGAACTGGTCTTGTTGTAAAGGTTAGCGTTGACACACTGCACACGTGCAAACAGTTCCCCCTTGATGGGCAAAGAAAGCGACGTGTCGTACGTGATCGTGGACGGATCGCGTTCCATGATAAACTCAAACTTGCTGAGCATCGCCGCGAGCGCAATCTTCATCTCGAGCATCGCCAACTTCACCCCGAGACAAATGCGCGGGCCACCATGGAACACCAGAAACTTGCAGGGCGAGATCTGCTTGAGTTTGCATGTGGCCTCGTCGATCCAGCGCTCGGGCTTGAATTCGGCCGCGTCGTCGCCCCACAGCCACGGAAGCCGCGCCGTCGCGTACGTCGGGATAATCACGCGCACGCCCTTGGGGATGAATGTGCCATCGCTCAAGACTGTGTCGCGCACGGCGAGGCGGTTGTTCAGCGGTGCGGCAGGGTTCAACCGCAAGCTTTCTTTGATTGCAGCCTCCAAGTACGTCAGCGACGAGACGTCCTCCATGGTCGGAACGTAGCCATCGCCGTGGGCATCAAAGCAGCGCGGCAGCTCCTTCTGCAGCTCGGTCAGCACTTTGGTGTACACGTGTGGGTATCGATTCATCATGATCAAGAACCACGCAAGACTCTGGCCAGTCGTACCACGGCCCGCGGCGATGAAGTTGAGTGCCATGTCACGGATTAGCTCGGGCTTCACAGGCTCCTGTTCGCTGCCGTCAACGGAAGCGGTCTCCTTGGAGAGGAAGAGCTGGATGAGGTTCTTTTCACTGGACCCACTCTGCTGGTAGCGCTTCATCGAGTCTTCAATGACACGGAAGATGGCGCCGTTGATGCGCTTCATATCGCGCGTGAACTCTTTCTCTTCGCCGAGCTGCAGCCATCGCTTGAGCTTCCAGAGGAACATGGGCTGCTGCGAGCGCGAGTGGATGACCATGGGGCATCGCGAGAAAGCGCGGTGGAACTCGCCGTCAAACGAAGGCTGTGCCGTGGTAGTGCCGTCTTGTTGTTTGCCGCCGTCGAGGTCATCGAGGCAGCCGAGGCGCACGCCAAAGCCAATCTTCGTGAACACGTCGGTCGTGAGTGCGTCCATGAGCAGCTTGAGCTCCACTGGCGTGCCGCTCGCCTGCGCCTCGGCGAGCTTGCGGAGCACGGTCCGCGTGTCCTCTGCGATCGCCGACGCCATGCTCTCGCGCATCATGGCGTGCGAGAACAAGTGGCTCGCAGTCTTGCGCTGGTGGCGCCACGTCGCGCCGTCGGCGACAAAGATGCCGCTGTCCCCGAAAAAGTCGGCGCCGAGCTCGCGGAGCTGCGGCCCTTTTTCGAACGCGTCAAAGTGGTGCTTGAGCACGTCCTCAAAGTGGCTCTCTTGGGCCAGCACAATGAACGGCTCGCGCCCCAGCGAGCGCAGCAGCCAGGCCTTGCCGCCATGACGCAGGCTCTCGTCCAGCAGCCAGTCGTGGATCCGCGCGCGGTGCGTGCGCACGAGATCCAGCGTGTTGCCCAGTAGCGGGAGTGTGGACGCGGGGCGTGGCAATGCCCGCAGCTTGGATTCGAGATGGTGCTGCGAGAGCGTCTTGTAGCCGAGCCACATCGCCACGACCAGCACGGCTGCCGTCGCACCGCTGAGGCTGCCAAGGAATTCGGATGGAGACCACATGAGAGGTGGAGAAGGCTTGAGCGATAGTAGACTTGGGCTTGGATGGGGTCCCTGGCCAGTTGGGAAATGAGGCAGGAACTGGCGTGGCACCCGTTGAGGTCATGGAGGGGGGCACTCCTCAGAGAGAGGGAAACCGTGAGGACATTCACATGCCACGTGCGCTCGTCACGATGCGCGCGCCGGAACCGTCGCGGCCCGTTCTGTGGTCCCGGCTTTCTTGGGGTGCGGGGGTGCTGTGCCTGCGTTATCGTCCAACGCCGCCGGTGGTAAGGAACTTCAACCCGTCAACGGGACGTTCTCGGTTCTTTTCCATGCGACGGTGCAACGTCGGACGGCCAACGCAGGCTGCCATGGACCCAACAGACCATATCAAAAAACCCACGGTAAGCAGCGTACTCGGTCCGAGGAACAACGGCGCTGTTTTTTTCCACCGATGGAAACGTCACGTGTTACATACGATACGTGTACTTCATGGCCAAATACTTTCCATCATGCATCGGAGAACACACCTCCGATCCGCTGGACTAGGCGTCAAAGCCGTGCTTGGCGTGGATCACGGCGTCGCGCCACTGATGCGGATGCTCGCGCTCGTGTTCCGGCGCTGCAGGCGGCGGTGGCGGCGTCCGAGGGTGTCGCTCGCTCGCGTGGGTCACAGGCAGGAGGTGCGGCTTCCAACCGGAGAACGTCGCGCTCGCGCCATGCGCATCGTACTCGTGGAGCTGTAGCTGGTGGCGCGGCGTCGCAGGCGCGGCCTTGCGTGGCGCGTACACGGCGGCGTCGTGGCCGTCGCGGTCGTGCTCAAAGAGAAAGTACACCATGCTCAAGCTGGCGGGGGGGGGGAGGCGAAATTGGGAAATGGCCATGGTAGGCGAAGCCGTGGGGGGTGGAGAGGTCTGCTCGCGCCATAGGAGTGTACCGTACGGAGGAGGGAGAGTGTGCGTTGCGCTTGCGCAATGTGATGCGGCATCAACGGGAGGAGCTCGCCAAAGTGTGACGAGCCCCTGGTGATCTTTTCAAAGGAGGCTCTTGGCCAAGAGCCAGGGCTGCAAAACGAACCTAATGCGCACTTAGTATAAACGTTTTCGATCCCGAACGTGGACGCGGAAGCGCCCCTGGGAGAATGGCCGCCCGTCCACAGGCGTGCTCGCGGTCGTCAGTGGGCAGAAAGAGAGACGACGCAGCCGCCCACCACGCTCTTCTTCTTCAAATCGTGTCGGCGGCGGCTGCACAAACCGCTTTTCGCACAGCGTGAACTCGCTCCGGCCTGTCTAAATCGCAGAGATGGCTACACTACGGCGCGACGACTCGCCGAGAGAAGATCGCCTCCTTCGCGATGCCCCACACGCTCGATCAAGGTGAAAGAGTGCACTTGCTGGCATGTGAAGGCTTAAACGTTCCTTCACTTGCTGACTCATCAAACCCTCCTTTCACAGGGTTGTTTGGACGCGATGGTAAGTGACCACCTCGGCGCTCGATGGAAAATGACCTACGTCAACGACAAGCTACCGTTGGACCGGGAACGGGCCCTCGGTCTGCTCACGGCGATGTCCCAACGCTCGACAGTGTTGCGTTCGATCTGTACGGCAGCAGCGCCATGGCGGCTGTGCTTGGCATCGATCTCGGCCGCGCGAGCTGCTCGGCGTACGCTCTGCTAGCGCATGGCGCCGCTGAGAAGAGTTTCAGTCTCTGCATCGAGCCGATTGTCGCACTCACGCACTCGAACGAGTGGCTCGTGGGCGAAGACGCTCGACGCGCGGCCGCAAGCGGCGGTGGCGAGGCCGTGTGGGATCTGCTGGTCTTGCAAGGCCGCAAGCTGAGCGACCACTCGCCGGCGCAGCTCGAGACCTGGCCATTCCGCCTCGTGGCGGGGGCTGCGGGCAAGGCGCTCGTAGAGTTCCAGTTGAGCGCGTCGTTGCCACGGAAGGTTTTCGCGCCAGAGGAACTGCTTGCTGTGCTGTTTGCTCGCTTACGGCAGCTCACTGAGCAGCGTGCTATGTGTGATATTCAAGACGCCTCACTGACCGTTCCGGCGAGCTACAACTACACACAGCGACAGGCACTCCGAGACGCTTGTGCCATGGCGGGTCTCCATGCTCATCGGGTTGTGGTCAGTTCAACAGCAGCAGGACTCGCGTACACGGTGCCGCGCGGCAATGAAATCATTGGGCAACTCCTGGTGGTGGTCGACGTTGGCGCCGGCTCCGTTGATGTCTCGATGGTGTCGGCGTCGCACGCTGGGTGCGTCAAGGTCAAAGCCACGGCCGGGGATGCGGCCGTCGGCGGTGTGGTATTCACAGAGCGGATCGTCGACCACTTCTTGCGCGATTCGAAGCTCCACGGGACCGACGCGTCCTTGAAGACACTCAACCGACTTCGCCGCGCGAGCCAACTGGCCAAAAAGATCCTCACGACATCGGAAGTCGCGTCGGTCCAGTTGCAGGTCGACACGGGTGCGTTTGCCGGGACGATCACGCGTGCGCAGTTCGATTCAATCTGTTGCGACTGCTGGAACGGCATCACCGAGCTCATCCAGCTCGTTTTGGCCGAGGGTCATGCGACTGCTGATCAAATCAACAGTGTGGTACTATGCGGCGGCTCTGTCGTCTTGCCAGCGGTGCGAAACGTGGTTCAACAACTCTTTCCAGCGACCGAAGTGGATGTCGACAACACCGGTGAGCTCCAGGCACGCGGCGCGGCACTACTCGCAGCTTCGCTGGTTGGCACGTCCGGGTTAGCAGCGCTTTTAGATGTGACGCCTCTTGCGTTCGGTGTACAGAGATACAGCTCGAAAGACCCCACGATTCTGATTCCAGCAAACACACGTGTACCGGCGAGTGGTGATAACGTGTTTTTTGTCGGTGGCCACGTCTCGGATCTCGCGTACCGCGTTCTCGAAGGCCGCCGACTGCGCCATGGATCGCTAACCAGCACGAATAAATCCGTCAGTACTGCCCCCCATTGCGTGGGTACGATCAGGGCGTTGCGAGCGCCACTGACGCTCACGACCACGGCCAAACCTGTGGTCACCAAGCTCACAATCGCGTTCGACCTTTCAGACGATCTCCAGCTCACTGCGTCGATCACCGATCTCACGACCAAGCAGCTGACGTCCACGACGTTCATCGGCAATGACTCGGTGCTACCGCGCGACTCGATCGTGCGCACAATGGCCGAGTTGGACCGCATTTTCGGTGGCCATCGCCGGGCTACCATGGCTTCCTCTGCCAGCAAGCGGTCGGCTCTGGTCAATGGCACGGTCAACACGGACGCGGTGCTCGAGTACGCGCAGACTCTGCGTGGCATGGTCGCATCCAAGACGCTGGCCGTGCGTATCTCAGATGACGATGGGCGGCGCCTGACCTCCAAGCTGGACGAGCTCCAAACATGGCTACATTCGTCGACGAGCTCATCGCAACCACCACAGAAGCTCGCGAACGGCGGCGACAACCACACCGATACCACCAGGGCGCGCAGTGCCGCAGACGAGCCAGTGCGCACGCATCTCCGTGCGCTGCGGCGTCTCCACTGGACCATCGTGGCCGCGGCCGCGATCGCCCAGCTCCGCGACGAGGCCGACGCCTGAGATTTCAGTTTGCTGTGCCCCCTGGGGGTCTATATGTCTTCTTTCAGTACGTGTGTGTTGAGGTTTTTCTCAATCGTCACAAAAACGAGGTTTTGAACTCGGCGCTTCTTTCCTCTCTCTCTCTCCTTCCTCCTCTTTTCCCAGAGTTTCACGGAAGCGGACGGTCGAAGGCCCCCACGAACGGACTACTCGCAGGCGTTGCGCACGTGTTTCGGTCGCGACGCGCATTCGACGGCCCGCCGCACCTCCCTCCTTGTCTCGTCCGTGACGAGCGCTTTCCAACGCGGGTCTTGTCGCCACCAACGGCCACCGACTCGCTCCTCTCCGACCACTCAGTGACCGGCTGAACGACTCGACCATTATGACGACGAGCGCGCCCGCGGCGCCCGGCGGGTCGATCGCGCTCAAGATCCGCACTCTCGACCAGAAGACGTACCCGATCGTCGTGCCCACGGACGCGTCCGTGCCGCAGCTCAAAGAAGTGGTCGCGCTCGAGACGGGCGTCGTGCTCGCGCGCCAGCGGCTCATTTTCCGCGGCAAAGTGCTCAAGAACGACCAGAGCATCGCCGCGTACGCGCTCGAGGACGGCCACGTCGTCCATCTCGTCGTGCGCGCCGAAGAGGCCGTCGCGGCCGAGACCGAGGCCGAACAGCAACGCCAGCAACAACCTTCCGCAACACGTGGCGGCGCGACGCGGACCCGGGCGGCCGCGCGGAACAATGACGAACCGGACCCGACCGTTGGGCTCTCGCCACGCCAGCGGGTCGTCATGGGCGCGACGATCGCCGTGCCCGACGACATGCCCATGCCGTTTCTCAACTCGGTGATCGCCAACTTTGTCAGCTCGATGGGCTCGGCGGCCGCCGGTGCTGCCGGTGGGGGTGGGGTCGTTTTGCCGGGAGGCGGCGGCGACGACACGCAACAGCGCTCGCAGCGAAGCCGCGAGGTGCTGCGACGTCTCCGACGCGCTCGCACGACCTTGGACAATGCCGCGGGAGGCGCAGGGTCACGTCGTCGTGCGCGAGATGGCAGTGACGATGGCGCCGTCGGGAGCGAGGGCGTGTCCTTTGCAAACGCGTTGAGTGGCGATATGCTGCGAGACTCGGCTGACAGCCAGTTGCGCCGCCTCGCTTTGTCGCTGTCGAATTCATGTAGGTTGTTTGATCATTTAGCGGGAACTCGTGAGAAGAGAACGTCTGGCTCACGTTTATTTTGTGCCGTGCAGCGTTTGATCTTCCTGAGTTGCAACCGCGAGACGATGCAGAGGGCTCTGCAGCCGAAGAGAATCGAAACGACGAGGCAGTGCGAACCCAGTTGGCACAGCTGCGCGGACACATTGAGCAGTTCGGCCCTCGCATGGAGCGATTACCGGCGGCGTTACGTGAGATCGGGTGGTACGCGCGCCAGGGCCAAGAGGCACCTCACGATCTTGTGAGCTCCACTGTCCGTGCGATCGACACGTTGCAGAGTGTGGGCGACTCGGCGTCCACAATCGCGCGGTTCGCCCGCCACGTTTTCTTGGCCAACTCCCCAGATATTCCGGCCCCAACTGTTCGAATCGACGACCGTGGCACGTTGCGTGCTTCGCTGTCGTTCCCCATCATGGGTGGCATGGGCAGTATTCTCCCGCCCCACGGGATTCCCCCGCGGACGCGCGTTGAGCGACAGCAAACGCGGGGGCTGGATTCTACCACACCAATTGGCGTCGCCAACAGCAGAAACAGCAACCACGAGGCTACATCAGGTGATGCTGAGGGCCCCGGGGTGCTGCGTTCGTTATATCAACGTGTCACCTCCGGCTTGCTTGGGTCTCGTGGTAATGAAGATCGATCCGCCACGGGAACTGCGTCCCCTTCCGCGAACCCAGGTTCACCCGCAGTTCTGCACCCGGATGACGACAGCGATGTGGGTATGAACCGCTTCACGATCTCGGCACTTTCAGGACCCTTTCCCCCGGTCTTCCCCATGTCGTTCACCGGCGGCGCCATGTTCCCACCACCTGATCGATCAAATCGACCGGAGTGGGACATTGCTGGCTTGTGGCACCGACTTGTGCGTGATCTACGAGCTGCGACTGCCTTCGGTATTTTGCGTGGTGATCCGGTGGCGCTGTACGACTTCATGCGATCCTTGGCAACCATTTTCGTCGCGGGTGTGTATACACCATCTCTCACGTCGACACCCATTCGCGTGTGGGCTCGACGATTCTTAATCGCTGTTCGCCGCGTTTTGGGCGAGCAGACCATCCCAGCGCAAATTTTGGACCTCACGCCAGATCGCAGTTCATCGCGACTGGTGGAAGAGCTTACGCGGCCGCTGGACCCATTCATGCCGGAGCTCGTTGACCACATTCGACGTTCAAACTCGGCGAGCCAGGGCGACGTCTTCGGTCGAAGCTGCACCGAGTTTTTGCGCAACCTGGCGAGCCAGTTCCTCACGCGTGTGCGTGCGTACGTGAATGGTGACGAAGCCCACGCTTCGCGGCTGCTTGAAGGCATTCTGGTCGCGCTCGAGGTAGACGCAGGTCTCGCGTCATTCGTTGTCGCCAAGTTGATTGAGTTTTCGGCGCCATCGCCAACCACACGTCGTGAAGAGTCCGGCGACGCGCCCACCGCGAAACGTGCCCGCCGTGAATGATGCTGATCGTGCCGCTTGCTGGGCTATTCGTGTGAACATAAGACATGAACCGCCAACGAAGTAGTGAACGAAACAGAGGGAAGCGAGCCAAAATCGTGAAGTTTTAAGCGAAAAAAAGAAGTGAATGGCTGGACTGGTTTGTTGTTAGTACGGAATACAAGGAGAACAAAGGAAGTCTCGACGACTTTCCATCCCCACAGTATGCTTGAGCAAGTGCGTTGGATCTATTCGACAAATTTGGGGTAGACGCGCTTATATAGGGGCAGGCAGACGGTGTCGTGCTGCTTGATGGGCTTGTTGAACACAGCCTTGAAGTCGCCGTGGGTACCGAGTGACTCCTTGATGTGGCCCGTCATGCCGTGCTTGGTGTAGAGCTCGACGGGCTTGAACCAGCGGAGATCCTCGGGCTCGTGGAACATGTAGCGGACCACGGCCTTGCGCTTCTTGGTCTTGACGGGCGTGCCCGTGAGCACGACGCGCTTGAGTACGATGCGGTCCGGGTTCACGTTCATGAGTGTGCCCGAGGCCACGAGCTCGCCGTTCGTGTGGAACATGAGCACCGTGGCCGGCTGGTACGTCACGGGCGCGTACACCGAGGCCACGGTCCAGCCCGACTGCGGCATGAAGCGCTGGAAGAGGTGCTGGTCGCTCTTGAGGCTCTGGTCCGAGTAGATGGGCTTGGCGGCGTACCGGCGGAAGCCGCAGTGCATCACCACGGGCTCCTTGGAGCGCAGCGGCTCGTCAAAGCTCGCGGCGCGCTGCACCGAAAAGTTGAGCACCGACATGCGGTTCTCGTGCTTGAGCAGTGCGCCGAGCACGAGCGGGCCGGCCGCGACGCGCTGCTGGAACGCCTGGAGCGGCACGTTGCGCACGTGGAGCGTGACAAACACGCCCGAGGCCACGTAGCCGGCGTCGCCAAACTCGCGCGGCAGCGTCAGCGTCGTGGCGTTGGTGGCCGCCGACTGGACGCTTTCCGTCTCAATGTCCTCCATGGCGTTGGCGTAGGCCGTGCTGGCAACCGACGCGGCCCGCGAGCGCGCGGCGCTGTGCTTGCGACGCAGCTCGCTCTTGAGCACCTTCTCGGCCTCCTTGCCACGCTGGAGCGCCATGCGCTGGACCATGGCAAAGTCCTGGAACTGGAACAGCCGCGCATAGTCCGGCGGGAGCGACTCCTTGGGGTCCCAGTGGCTCGTGCGCATCGACTTGAGGCCACGGTAGCGCGCAAAGCGCACGCGGCCGGGCACGTCCACGGGCACGTCGACCTCGTCGGGGAACTGGTCGTTCTCGCTCTCCTGGCGGCGCTTCTCCTTGAGCGCGGCCATGTTGCGCGACCGGGTGGCCTCGTCCTCGTCGTCCATCGACATGTCGTCGTCGTCGCCATCCTCGTCGTTGTCGCCCTTGGCGCTCTTGGTCGCGCAGAACGACTGGTCCACCTTCTCGTCTTCGTCCTCGTCGCCTTCGTCTTCCTCGTCCATGGCGTCGTCCTCGCTGTCGTCGCCGTGGGCGGCGTCCTCGTCATCGTCGACCCAGGCCGACTGGTAGTCGCTCATGCCGTCGCGCTTCTTGGTCTTCTTCTGGAGCCGCGCCTCGCGCGCGGCCTCGGCCAGCTCCTCCTTCGTGGGCCACGTCTGCTCGGCCGCGAACGGATCGTACTCGGCCTCCATGCGGAGGTCCTCCTGGACGGCCGGGTCGGCCTGTGCGAGCACGACCGGCTCGGCGGCTGGCGCCCCCACGGCGCTGCCGTCGTCCATCTTTTGCACGACGCTGGTCTGCGTGGTCTCGCCGACCGTGATGTGGCTCAGCTGGAACGTGCCCACGTCCGTGATGTGGACGAGCTGGTTGACCGACATGGGCTTGCCGCGCAGGTAGCCGCTGAGGCGCAGCGTGCCGACGTTGGGGTTCTCGGCGCTGCCGGGCGTGTACGCGGCCGCGGTCGCGAGCATGTACGACCGCGCTTCGCGCCAGTGGATCGTCTTGAGCGCCATGGTCAGGATCGTGCGCGGGAGCTGGTTGTTGACATTGTGGAACGCCACTTTGACGCTCTCGCCAAACTCGGTCTCAAAGAACCGCTGGCCGAGCTTCTTGAGCTCGGTCTGGGCCTTGGGCGCGAGCCCCTCGAGGCCTTGGACGCAGCCCACGGTCGCCGGGATGCCTTGCGCGCGCACGGCCGAGATGATCTTGGCGCCCTCGACGTTGAGCGCCGCGTCGATGCCGTCGTGGACCGGCAGCACAAACACGACAATGTCGGCGACCTTGGCGGCGTCGAGCGCGGCCAGCAGGTCGTTGCCACACTCGACGACACACACTTTTTGCTTGTGCTGCGCAAACACGCCGACCGTACAGTTGCGCAGTGCGTCGGTCGCCGGTGCCTCGACGTGGCTCGCGCCCGCGAGGATCGACTGCGCAATGTCCCGGAGGTCGGCGCGCGCGCCCAGCGCGATGAGCGCGACGGTCTTGGGCGCGCCGAGCGCACTGCCCGAGCCGAAGCGGCGCTGGAGAAGCAAGTCCTCGCGCTTTTTTTCGCGGGTCTGCTTGGTCTTGAGCTGCCGCAACGCCTTGTTCTTGGCCTGCATGGTCGTGGTGGTCGTGGCGGAGGACGAGGACGAGGCGGGCTTGCCTTCGATCTTGCCGCCTTGGAGCTTGGTCAGCGTCGTCTTGGACGCATGCTTGCCGGCCTTGTGCTTCTTGTTGGACTGCTTGAGCGGTCCCGAGCGGTGGTGGTGCCCGCCCATGGTCGTCGTGGTCGTCGCGAATCCCAAAGATGGTGACGCCAATGGGGTAGCCACCTTGGGGCACCCCACACGGAGGAGAGAGGACCGCGGCCAACCAACCGCCATGGCACAGGGGCACACCAGGCAAATTTAAAACGTGGACGCCATTGGCTAAAAACAGAGAAGTGTACCCCGAGGGTACCCTACTGGGTACTTCAATTATTGGGGTCTTGGGGGGAAAGAAAACAATGGCTGGCATGACGGGCCATGGCGACGACGCTACGCAGCGCTTCCTGGACAAGTACGGCGTGGCCAAGCTGGCCCCCCAGTGGGGGCTCTCGCCCCCGGTGTGCGCGACGCTCGCGTCCATGGGCATCGCGTCGTTTTTCCCGGTCCAGGCCGTCGCGATCCCCAAGCTGCTCGACAAGTCGCACGACCGCGTGACCGACATTTGTATCAACGCGCCCACGGGCAGCGGCAAGACGCTCGTGTACGTCGTGCCGATCGTCGAGCGCCTGCTGCCGCGCGTCGTGTGCCGCGTGCGCGCGCTCATCGTGCTGCCGAGCCGCGACCTCGCGATCCAAGTCCACGCGATCGTCGCGCGCTTTTGTGCCACCACGCCCCTCAAGTGTGGGCTCGCGATCGGCCAGTCCAACTTTGCGGCCGAACAGGCCGCGCTCGTGGGCAAGACCGCCACCGGCGGGCTCTTCAAGGGCAGCGCCGGCGTGCTCGACGGCGGCCATAGTCTTGTGGACATTCTCGTGGCCACCCCCGGTCGGCTCGTGGACCACTTGGAGCAGACGCCGGGCTTCACGCTCCAGCACTTGCAGTTTCTCGTCGTGGACGAGGCCGACCGGCTGCTGAACCAGTCGTACCAGGACTGGATCGCCAAGATCTACGCGAGCATCTTCAACGGCCAGGACGTCGAGGACTCGCGGCCGCTGGGCCAGGGGCGACACGACCACTCGGCCATGACGCTGCGCCGCCAGGACTCGATCAACCGACGACGCATCCGCACGCCGCTCACGCGCGTGCTGCTGTCGGCGACGCTCACGCGGAACCCGCGCAAGCTCGCGTCCATCGGCATGAGCAACGCCGAGCTCACCAAGATCGGGCGCGTCGACGATCCGCTCGCGGATAATGCCAAGGTCGGCGACGAGGCCGCAAGCGACGACGATCATGACGATGGGGAGGAGGACGAAGATGGTGGTCACGACGGCGGCGAGGACGGACACGGTGAAGCGCCCGCGACGGGCAAGGACAAGGAAAAGATGTACGCGACGCCCGCCAACCTCGACGAGTACGTGATCGAGTGCGACACGGGCTCCAAGCCGCTCGTGTTGCTCGAGATCCTGAGTGATTACAAGGCCGCGGGCTTGTCGATCGTGTTCACCTCGAGCGTCAACTCGACGCATCGACTCGCGCGCTTGCTGCAGCTCCACGCCGACCAACCCGAGCGGGTGCGCGAGTACTCGAGTGGTCTGACGCAAAAGCAGCGTACTGCGCTCGTCGCGGACTGCAAGCAACAAAAGGTGGACGTGGTCGTGTGCTCCGACGCCATGGCCCGTGGTATGGACATTGAGAATGTCGCGAACGTTGTCAACTATGACGTGCCGTCGTACGTCAAGACGTACATCCATCGAGTGGGTCGAACGGCGCGTGCTGGGCGCCACGGCCGCGCCGTCACGCTCGTCAAGATGGGGCAGATGAAGGGCATGCTGCGCATGCTCAAAAAGGCGGAGAACAAGAAGCTCATCCCGTACACGTTGAACGAGGCCCACATGAAGACCCTCGTGCCCAAGTACACGCAGGCACTGCAACTTCTCAAGGACACGCTTGAGGCTGAGAAGGACGGCAAACTCGCGGCCACGGCCACTGTGGACAAGCTCCGCCGCGCGGACGCTAAGCAGGACGCACCGGCGGAAGCACCAGCTACTTCCACGACAAGTGCCAAAGGAAAGAAAGTGCCGCCGAGCGGTGCACCAGACGATGACCAGGAGGCTGCACAGGAGTATACCTCCAGCGATCGCAAGCGGATGTTTGCGATGCTATACGAGCAGATCGAGTCGAGCCTGGACGCGCGCCAGAAGCAGCGAACACAATAGATAGATAACAAGCTTGGTTTACACGATTTTTTTCTTCTATCACTCGACGCTCGCAGCCGACGAGTCCGCCGTCGCTTGCTCCTCCGCAGCCCGTGCCGCCTTCTTGGCTGCGCGCAGCTGCTCCCATTGGGGGCGCTCCTTCTCGATCTCGATGCGCCGCAAGTGGAACTTGTGGCCCTTGGACTTGAGGTGCATCTCCCACTGGGACGCACCGACAAACTTACGGTTGCCGCAGATCTCGCAAAACTTTTCCTGGTACTTCTCGTCGTTGGAAAGTGTCGTGTACTTTTCCGGCTCGGCCTCCTGGAGCGTTTTGTACTTCTCGACGGGCGCGTCTTGTAGAAATGCGCGCGCGATCTCGATCGCCGGTGTCGCAACACGGTCCTGCCACTTGGCGACGTCGCTGCTGTCCACTTGGTACACCGGGATATTCCGCGGCACGAAGCGGCTCCGGATCCACGAGAGCTGGCGCCGAGCGTACTGCCGCGTCGCGACGTTGAGCTGATCCACGCACGCGTGCAGCAGCGTCTCGAGCTCGGCATCACGTTCTTTGACGAGCGCTTCGCTCTCCTCGGCACCTTCGTCGCGTTGCTGCTGCTGCCGCTTTTCCAGCGCGTCCAGGTACGGAGCAAACTCTTTGTACCCGATCGCTGACAGGATGCCGGCCGTGTGGTCCATCTCGGTCTCGTCTTCGTCGTCCTCCTGGTTCTCTTCCTCGTTTGTGGAAGCCGTCGCGTGGAGCTTGACCTCGGCACGCAGCCGCTTGATCTCGTCCACAAGGCCTGCCTCCATCATCTTGTCTACGCGTGTCGCGAGGCGTTCGGCCAGCACGGCCTTGTTGCAGTGGACCCAGAACGCACACGCGTCAAAGAGCGTCTCCGAGTGGAGCTTGGCGGCCTCCTGGCGCGCGATGAGCTCGCTGTGGCGCACGCCCGTCTGGTAAAACACTTCAAGGCTCCGGCGCACGCGGCGCGTCTGGTTCACATGCCAGCGGCTCGCCATGGCCGGGTCCACCTCGCGCAGCCGTGCATAGATTTCTTCGGGCGTCGCGTCGTCCTGTTCGGTACACATCGCCCACCAGCGTGAGTTTTCAACTTCATCGAGTCCATATGCGTCTCGACTGCCACGTACGGGGATCGAGGGCGCGTCGGCCCGCGACGGCACGTCGTCCAGCAGCTGCGCCTTCCAGAGCACCGACTGCGTGTAGTACATCGTGCCGCCCACGAGGATCGGCACTTTGCCACGCGCGAGCACGTCGTCGATGGCGCGCAGCGCGCGGCGCTTAAAGTCGAGGACGTCGCAGCGGCCCGAGGGCTCGATCACGTCGAGCAGGTGGTGCGGCACGCCCTCGCGCTCCTGCTCGGTGGCCTTGGCCGTCGCGATGTCGAGCCCACGGTACATCTACTCGAAGGGACAAAAGAATCAGTGGCGCCCGTCATGGCATGGCAGGACGCATGGCAGCACGGCACCTGCATGGCATCCGAGTTGATGATCTCGCCACCGACGGCCTTGGCCAGGTCGATCGAGAGCTTGGTCTTGCCGGCGCCCGTGGAACCCACGATCACCAGCACCTTGCGCAGCGCCATGTTCACCTTTTTTTTCTTATGCGAGCAGGTGTGATTGGATACAAAGTGCCACTCGTGTGGTGTGCACCACACAGATCCTGCCTGGAACAAACCAAATGGATCACACGTGCTTTTTCCAGCATGCATGGAACACTTTCTCATGCATGCCCATGGAACGAAGATCAGTCTGATGTCTATTGGAGAGAATGGTTCTTGGCACTGGCCTTGGAGACCAGAAAGTCGCTAATGCTTTGGAGCTTTTCGTATTCGGTCTCGCTCAGAGCGACAGGCTCAGTCGCGCTGGGCTCGCTCTCGGCGCTGCGCTTTGGTAGCCACTTGATGCCCAGCACGGACAGACTCGACTGCTGGAAGACGTGGCCAAAGGCCTTGGACGACAAGTGGAGCACGCACAGCGGTACTTTGTGGAGCCGGCAGAGCACAGGGATGTGTGCGAACGCGCCGGCGCTGGCGTCCGGATTCGTTGCAAACACCACGACGCGGAGCTCACGTCGAGCGATGAGACGCGCGACGTGGTTTACGCCACGCACAATGAACGGCTTGATCGCGGGCAGCGCAGCGCTCGCGTCCGCGACCTCTTTGCGGAGCCGGTCGAGCACGATGTCACGGTCCTCCTTCGCGAGCTCGTCGTACTGCGGCAGAGTGAATGGGCGCGAGATCAGCTCCACGGCCTGGCGCTTGGTGTTCTTCTTGTTGGCTGCACTCTGCTTGAGCTGTGGTGCGAGTGGCTTGCGTTGGTGGGGCTTGCCGACCGTCGGCGCCAGCTTGGCATCTTTCTTCCTGTTGCCCATTGCTGTGGTCGACGGCGGGCGATATGTTGTGTCGATTATCCAGTCACCATGTTCAAGCATGGGATTGGCTATATATGTTATACAGCAGATGCTGAGATGAACATATATATATGTTGTCTGATGCCCAGTTTCAACCCTGAATTGATCACGTTGTGTATCCGGAGAGGGATAGGGTTTCGTCACTCGGCACGTGGTCGCGTTTTGTGCCAGCAGCACAAACAACACCCAGCCCGAAAACGCCTCCGCGACATCTTCCCATCTTGGACCAAAGCACGCAGCCCCCAACGACCACGGACCGACACCAAGTTGTTTGTTCTTGCTCTGGGGCACATCAAGAGAGCGTTCTCCGTCATCGTACCACCAACGCGGATTCCCAAGTCGCCTCCATTGCGCACGAGGAACCAACGTTGGTCGTTGGTTTTGTTGGCGGCCAACAAACAGCATCGTCGGCAAATCACACATTTTACTCCATGGCGCGAGGCGGACGCGGGTACGCGGCCCTGCCAGCAGGGGACGAGCACACACCGCGGCGAGCGGAGGGGAGAGGAGCGGACACGGAGCGACCAACGGCGGAGCAGCACGAGGACGAGCACGACCGCGCGCAGCTCACAGGCGGCGGGGCGCGCTCGGACCAAGTGGATAGCAACGCAGAGGACGAGGAGGAGGAGGAGGAGGAGCGGACCACACAGCAGCGCGAGCCGGTCGCGGCTCCGCCGTCCGCAGTGGTGGTGGAGCGCCCGCAGGAGGAGCGCGCGGACCGCAAAGAGGACCCCGATGGAGGAGCAGGTACGCAAGCGTGGATGTCTGGTATATATGGATGGATACGGATGGGCTCTCTCTCTAACGGCGTCCTCCTGGGTGGACCCACAGACCATGGCGACAACAACCACCACGACAACCAACACACTGAGGGCGCTTCGACATCGTCGTCGTCGTCGGCAGCGGAGGAGCCACCGGCGGCGGCGGACGAGCCGCTCCCGCACGGCGCGGTCCGGATCCGGATCCTCGATCTCAACGGCAAGTTCTTTTCGATCGCGTGCCAGCTCGACTGGCCCGTGGCGCGGCTCAAAGACAAAGTCCACGAGGCCTCGGACGTGGCCGTGGCGTCGCAGCGGCTCATCTACCGCGGCCGCGTGCTCGAGGACGACAAGCGACTCGACGACTACAAGCTCGAGGACGGCCACACGGTCCACTTGTTTGTGCGCGTGAGCGCCACGCCCGAGCCCGAGCCGACGGCGTCGGACGGGACCGCGGCGAGCGGCGCCACGGCGGCCACGGGCGCAACGCTCGGGCGGTTTGGCGACGACGGCGTGACGATCGTCCACATCACGAGCGAGACCATCTCGTCGGCCGTGTTCCCGTCCGACTCGGCGCGCCGCGTGGACCCGCTGATGCTCGACTCGCCCCTGGGCAACTGCGCGCGCCGCGTCAAGCTCTGGAGCTCGTTCTTACTGATCATCTACACGATGAAAGTCATGGGCCAGTTTGCGCTGCTCGCGAACGACCAACAGATGCGCCAAGAACAGGCCGGCAACAAGGACGACTCGAACGGCCAGGACCGGTACTACGACCGGTACGACTACCCGCCGTACTACAACCAGGACCCGATGGTGAGCGCGCTCGAGCTCATGGTCCACGCGTTTGGCGTGTACGTCGGCTGCGTGGGCTTCAAGGCCGCCCACGACACGGACATCCGGCCCATCCGCTTTTACTGCCGCGGCGTCGTCTGGCTCGCGTTCCTCACGGTCATCGAGCAAATGTATGTGACGTACCAGATCTCGCAGTCAGACTACCCGGAGACGAGAATACAGTACCCGTACGGGCCGGCCGCGCCCTCGAAGGACGATATCATCTCGGCCAACGTCTTCCAGACCGTGATGCTCGTGGTCATGTGGATCATCGCGATCGCCCACTCGTACGCGCACCAAGCGGAAGTCGCGCGCTACAACGAGTCGTTCGCGGCCGCCGCCATGAACGCCGTGCCGCCCGCACATCTGCCCGAGAGTGTTGTTTGATAGCCTTCACACCAGCCCACCACTTTCAATTCACACACTACACCACGACCAACGAAAGTATGCAACACCCCCACCGGCCTCCCACTTGTCTTCTTTCTGATCTCTTCTGGGGCCCTTCCGGTCTGTTGGGACTTGGAATACCGTCAAACGTCTGATGAATAGCTCGTAGGCGGCTTCTACATCACCACCACTCAAAGCTATGTGTGTAGTTCCCTAGTGTCGTTCAGGAAGCAACACGGGACGCCCCCCTTCTTGTGGGCCATGATCCATCCTCCATGACGCATTTCTCGCTGGATCCGGACCGCGAAACGACTCGGAGAGATCCATGGGGTCGCCTATAAATGGGCAAGCCTCGCACCTATACCAAAGCATGCGATGAGGTGCGAGGGCCGCGGCGTCGTTTTGTGTCGCATGGCTGAACGGTTGTCGCCGTTAGTTTCCTCCGACACTCTTCGTCCGCGGGAGTTGTCTATCGCCTGCTTGCTCGCTTTTCCTCCATTGCCATTCCGGCGAGCGCGCTCGTGATCCAAGTCGATCATGGCGTCGTCCGACTTTGACGACATCTTTGGCGATCTCAAAGAGGACCAGCAGTTCTCAGCATCGCTCGCGACGGGCAGCGGTGCCGACCTGGACGATGCCAGCATCTTTGGCGACGCCTCGAGCGCCGTCATGAACATGAAGGCGGCC
The DNA here is from genome assembly GCA_023335895.1 of Pythium rishiriense. Taxonomy (NCBI): domain Eukaryota; phylum Oomycota; class Peronosporomycetes; order Pythiales; family Pythiaceae; genus Pythium; species Pythium rishiriense. The sequence goes on from JAADVT010000050.1 coordinate 50,427, forward strand.
ACGACCTCAAAGCCCCCGGCTGCTTCGAGCGGAGGCGGAGAGGACGAGTTCCTCTCGTGGTTGGACGACGCTCCACCACCGTCCCCAGTCACGGCTTTGCCCTCGGCCACTCCAACTGATCCCATCGCGAAGAGCAACTCGGGGTCCTTACCTGCTGTGGCCGCCACGCCACCGCCTCGACCACCAGCGATGGACACGATCGACCTCGGTGGCGACGACGACGACGACTTCCTCTCCACGACGCGAGCCGACTCGCTCCATGACGAGCCGCTCGACAGCCCGGCGAACTCGGCTGCCGTGAACCCGATGCCGGCGACGATCCCCGTCCACGTGGCCCCACCGCCGGCGCCTGTGGCGACCTCGCCGACAACGATGACGACGACGACAATCTTGCTGGACGACGACGACGACGATGACTTGGAGAAGATCGTGCAACAGGCCAGCGCCAACGCGCGCAAAGCCGGCTCGCGCGAGGGCAGCCGGTCGTCGCTCCACATCAAGAGCCAGTCGCAAAGCCACCGTGTATCCGCCCAGTATGACACCGCCACGCTCGTCCAGCAGGCCAACGCCAGCGGCGTGGTCGCGACGCCCGCTGCGCGGCTCGCTATGTGGCACCACGCGTTGTGTGGTGGTGGCACTGAGACCACCACAACGAAAGACTCGATCTCGATGTACGCCGTGCAGACCACGCCCCTGGACCTGCCCAACCAGTCGGCGCTGCGCAAAGACGTCGAGACCATGAGCTCGACGATCTTTGCGAGCGCGCTCCACGCCGAGAGCCTCTCGGACCCACGCGGCGGCCACGACGACGACGACGGCGCGCGGCTGCTGTTCATCGACAATGCCGAGATCCTCGTGACGTATCTGTGCAAGAAGCTGCGGCTCGCCGAGTACCCGCGGGGCTTGGCGTTCGCGTTCGGGCCGGCCATCGCCGTGGGCGGCAACGACCCGCTTCGGCTCGATCTACTCGAGACGATCCAGGCCGCGTGTACAAAGCTGCTGCCCCACTTGGCGCGCCAGGTCTCGCCGCGCCGCGTCGCGGCCGCGCGCCGCGCGTTGCTCAAGTGGCTGCTGCTGTACCACGCGCCGAGCGTCGCGTTCCACTTGGACCAGCACTTTCACCAGTGGAACGCGTCGTCCACCGACGACGACAATAACAACACGGCGACGATCCCGGACGCGTGGCTGAGCTCGCTGTGGGAGAGCGACGGCTACCGCGAGGGCTTTGACTTTCTGGTCCACGTCTGGGACTGCTGCGCGCTGCTGGACGTGGCCAAGGCGTTCCCGTCCGTGACCGTGTGCTTTGTCGTGGTGTACCTCATCCGCCAGGCTGAGAAGAAGCTGCTGCGCATGGAAGGCGACCAGCTGCGCCACTGTCTCGCTGAGACTTTGCTGGGCGTGCTCAAGGACAAGGCCGCGCCGCCGCTGCTGCTGGGCGTGCGCAAACTGGTCGAGGCCACGCCGCCGAGCCTGTGCGAGCAGCTGCGCGACGCCGGGCTCGTCGACGACATGGACGCCGACGTGGCCGCGACCGCCGAGGACGCCGGCGCGCGCGCCAAGCCGTTTTCGCTGCTCGCGGCCTCGACCAACGGCGTGCTCCAGGTCGGCAGCGCCGTGGGCAGTGCCGTCAACACCATGGTCATCGACATGCCCACCAAGCTACTCACGACGATCGTACCCATCAAGTTTTCGCTCCCGGGGTCGTCGTCGTCGTCGTCGTCGTCGTCGGCCAAAGACCCGGCCGTGAACGAGGCCTTCTTCACGCAGCTCATGCGCGAGGCCTCGCCGGCGTCGTGTGTGTGCGTGACGCTCGCGGCCCGCGACGTGGTGCCGCACGTCTTCCGTTCGTTCCAGGCGGCGCCCTCGAGCGGCGACGCGATCCGGTACTTTGTGGTCGACTGCCGTGCGGCCGACGAGACGGCCCAGGGCCAGATCCCGACGGCGTTCCACTTTGACCCGGACGCCGTCACGGACCCGGCCGTGCTCGACACGGTGCTCGCGACGCTCACCCCTCTCCAAGACTCGGTCCACCTCGTCGTCATGGGCCACGGGTACGGCCACATCGCCGATAGCCTGCGGCAGCTGCTCGCGGCCCAGCCGCCGGGCTCGGTCTCGGGGGACCCACCGTTTTTCCTCCAGGACGCGTTCCTCGAGAGCTTTGCGCGGGACCTCTCGCGGGTCCACGCGGCCGTGCTCTTTCTCGCCAAGCGGGGCTTTTCCCACGTCAGCGTGCTCGACGGCGGCTACGCGGCCGCCCACACCGAGCTGCTCCGCTCGGGCGCCGAGGGCTTTTCCGTGGCCGATCTCATCGACCACGACGCACCCAAGTGCGCGCTGTGCCACCACCGGCGCCCGTCGGTCGTCTCGTCGGCCGGCTCGCTCGCGGCGCGGACCGACAGCCAACGGCGACACTCGATCGCCGACGGCCGAGCCTCGCCGCCGGCGAGCCGGGGCAGCTCGAGTGCGGCGCTGGCCCCGCAACAACCCGGTCCCAAGCTCAGCGGCTCGTCCTCGGGCGAGCTCGACGCCAAGGCGCTGTTTGACGCCCACACGATGAGCCCGTCGAGTGCCACGGGTGCCACGTACTTTTCGAGCTTTGCCGGCGCGCTCAAGACGAGCGGCGGCAAGGCCATGGGCATGATGAACCCGGCGAGCTCGATGGTGGGCGGCGGCTCCAAGTGGCTCATGGGCATGAAGACGAGCAGCTCGAACCCGTCGTCGCCGACGCCCGCGGGCGACGGAGCCGCGGGCAACCGCAGCCCGCTCGCCTCGGGGGGGATGGCCAACTTGAGCAAGCTCAAAAACTCGTTGTCCCAGATCGGCTCGGAGAGCCTCGACATGCTCAAGAAGGCCGAGCAGGCCGCCGCCAAGAGCTCGCAGCTCAAGGGCATGTTTGGTGCCATGTCGGCTTCCAACCTCAAAGCTGGCAGTGCCTCGCCCGCCGGCTCGCCTGCAGCCACGCCCACGTCGGGCAGCGGCAGCTTGCCCCGCGCTGCCTCGTTCCAGCGCGCCGAGGAAGAGGTCTTCACGATCGACGATGACGACGAGGAAGAGCAAGACGACTTTGTCGGCGGCAGTGGTGGCGGTGGAAGCGGTCGCGGCAGTAGCCGCACGTCGTCGTCGTCGTCGATGACGGGGCACCGCACCGAATCGTTTGCGGGCTCGCCGACCGAAGCCGGTGGGATGCCCTCGACAGTCGTACTCCACACGGTCGAGAAGGGCAAAGTCAAAGAGCTCACCAAGGGCATGCGCGTGAGCCGCACGCAGATGCTGCCGTTTGTCGAGTCGCCCTTCTTCTCAGCCTACAAGAAGAAGCAGCCGGCGGCTCCGACTGGTGCGACTGCGGCGCCAGGTCGTGCGAGCATGTTACCGCGCCGCCTCGTGGTCGCCGAAAACCACGTGGTCGTGCTCAAGGCCGAGCGCAACATGGACGACGTGTACTGCGTCAAGAGCTGCCACCACTTGTCGCACTTGGGCCGCATGACGTGTCTGAAGAAGAACGCTCTCATGGTCACGCTCTACTACAAGTGGAAGGCGCCCCACTCCGGTGAGATCTTGGAGAAGAAGAACGCCTACGAAGTACAGCAGCGCGATGAGTTCATCAAAGTCATCAAGACCGCAATGGAGAAGATGTGAGGAGCCCGTCATGGATGCTTGCGTATCTTGGATCTGCACGCCGCATAACACGCTGTTGCGTAATAGATAAGTTTGCTTCAACTGGTTCGAATGCTAGTTGCCTCAACTAAAGATAGGAAGAGGGAAATCGTCAGCATCAGATACGGAGGTCTGGAACAAACCTTATCAGCCCAGGCAAACTCCAGCGGGATCTTCCACCATACACCTCGCGCCAAGTGCTCTCACACTCTCGTTTTTCTCTCCTCATTCCATTGCACGCACGCAACTATGGCGGAAAAGAAGCGTGAATCGCAGGCGTCCAAGATCGATGAAGTCGCTCGCAACCAGATCTGGCGAGAGCAGCTCAAGACCGAGTATGAGATGGAAAGTGCCCTGACGCCGTTCCAGCTCAACCCGAAAACGCGTAGGGATTCTTGGATTCTGGATTCCCCATTCATCATACCCTTGGAGTTTGACGGTCCGCGTGATCGTGCATCATGTACAGTGAGCGCGGTTGCGATCAAGCCGACGATGACCCACCCTGCAGATTTCGGCAAAGCGCACGACGAGAAGGAGACAGAGGCGATCGGTGCGTAACTCGAGTACACACTGGACGCACCCAGGGAGCTTCACCCACAAAGCTGGTCCATGTGATAGCTGCTAAGCTCAAAGAGAGCCTAAAAAAGCCACAAGAGAGGAGCTCCATGCCCATGACTGAAGCGCAACGGATCGGGTGAGGGCGGCTTTTGCTTCCAACAATCTTCAAGTGCTGTGTACCTGATGTGTGAACAATCCGTTCAATTAGATGGCTACATGAGATGGCAAGCAAGGGCATGCGTGCGGAGATGCAGCAACGCATGTTCAAGGGTCGAGGAAGGTACATACCTGCAGCCACAAGCTCTTCCATGGTGGTGTTCCTCTCTTCTCACGTGTCTTTGCGTGGCCCAGCTGCGACGTCACAAAGTTCGCCGATACATACTGCACGATGGCAGGTTGCAGTCCCTTTGCAGACAAATCGACCCGATAAACCATGTAGAGCTCGTACCATCACCCACAGCACCGTGGCCTATTATGTATTCTATACATCGGTTCGTCTCGCTCTGAGACCGTACCATTGGGGATCCATGTTACCGGTTGATGTATCTTACTGCTGGGTGGGCTGGTCAGTGATAATGAACCACGAGGAGCCCCGGATCTTCTCTCGTTAGACCGGGGTTGTGAACGGTGAGCTGTCGAAGTTGATGCGAGTAGTTGTTGAGTGGGGTGATATGGCACGCGGCCAACGACTCACTCAACACAACTGCACAAACCTTCAGGTATGTTCGACGATCGCGTTTATTCTGCCGGGGCAGGAGTAGCAGACGATGTTTGCTCATTTCGAGCGACACCGGCATCAGATCGCTCTGAGCTGGTTGAGCTCGATGCTGCCGAAAGTGGTGCTGACGGAGGAGGCGCAGACAACGTAGTCGAAGATGCAGTAGCGAGCGTCGGCTTTGCCACTTGTGCGAGCATCTCAAGTGATGGCGAGTAGTCGGGTTCACGCCCAGCGTTTACAGTGAACTCATCGAGTGCTGCAAGCTGGTTTCTCAGTTCCTCGATGTGCGACAGAACAACACGGCGGTGGCCCTTCTTGACACGCATGTCGACCAAATCATCTTCGTCGATGGTAGCGACGCCACGGAGCGTGTCAAAACCATCCTTCTCGAAGTTCTTGGTGTATTCGTCCATGTCGAGCGACTTGAGCCAGTTTCGCACTGCGTCGATATCTAATGGAATATTTACGTTAGATTCAGCATAATAGTGCTGGGCAGACAGCAACCAACCTCGTCCACGAGAGATATTCACTTCTTTGGGGCTTTCATCATCGCTGCTCTTGCTAGCTTCGGGCGGTGAAGCAACGGTCTCACCATTCTCATACTTCGCGTACTCATCGTTGCCTTCTTCCCAGGCTTGTAACCGAGCAGCGAGCGCGCTGTGTCCGGCTTCAAAGGCGCATCTTGACGGAGATTTGCTTGTCTGCGTTGGTATATATCAAATTAGTACTCTCACAAGCATCCATTTCGACCCGGGCAACGATCTTACCAGCGTGAGGGACATAAACTGCGAAGCGTCTTTCGCATTGCGGATGAGCCAAAATGCGCAATCCTTATGTCCGCCGAGAGCAGCGCAATGCAGCGCATTACGACCGAACTACAGATCCCATTACGCGTGTGAGAAGATAGATACGGATGCTTGTTGAGTGACTCAGCAAGTGTACCTTGTCGGCATCGGTCCACACTGCAAAGTGCTCCCCAAGAAGCTTGAGCGCCGAGAGGTGGCCTTGCTCCGCTGCCCAGTGCATCGCGTTCTTGCCATTCTGCTCAATGAACCCAGCGTTAGAGCGTGAAAAGACAAAACACGCATACCCCGTGGATTTTACGAACCTTATCGCGCATGTAACGAAGCGGGTATGCCCGATTGATTTCTGTGATGATCCGACGGAGCTCGGCTTCATCCCCATCCTCGGCGGCGTGGACAAAATTCTGGGACGTCTCGTACCAACTCTTCAAAAACTGCACGCATTTGTGCTTTTGCTTGTCCTTGGCGACTTGGTAAGCGCTTTTATTGTCCTGTTCACGGCAAACTCCACAGCATTAGATCAAATAGTGGGATTGAGTGCCCCAAGTAGTGACGGCACCACGCACATAGCTCGTGACGTGCACATCGATACCCTTCATGCACAAGTACTGGACGACCTCTTTCCGACCCTTGAGCGCAGCCCAGTGGAGACACGTGCTTCCGTACTGCCATTTCCACAAAAAACACACCGCCATCACCCATAAAATGTCCCGTTAGTGAGGGGAACCCCGCTTCCAATCGCAGCATTCGGGTTGGCGCGCACCTCGTCAATCGCGTTAATGTCGATGGGGTTCCGACACTCCTCCAAGAGGTACGTGATCACGTCCAAGTGGCCGTTGATCGCGGCCGAGCAGTGCGCGAGCCGCCCGTACTTGTCTGGAATGTCGAGTGGCACGCCGTGCTCGACCAGCAGCTGCACGACCTCCAAGTGGCCGTAAAACGCCGCGTAGTGGAGCGCCGTCTGCTCATCCTGTAAGACGCCACCACACAGAACCATACACCGTGAGGCCGCCTTCCCATCGAATGCCCCCGCGCCACAAGAGACGACGTACGTCGTCGACGATCGACGTGTTGATGCCCGTACACTCGAGCATCATCTGCACGACCGCGAGCTGGCCCGAGGCCGCCGCGCCGTGGAGCGCCGTGCAGCCGTGCTGTCCATACACACACACATCCACACACCGTGAGACCAGACCCACCGATAGTGGGGGAAGATTGTGGTGGGGTGGCGCGCGCACCTTGTTCTGGTAGTTGATGTCGGCGTTGAGCTCCTCGAGCAGGTACGTGACCTCCTGGAGCTTGCCCCGCTGGGCCTTGCACACCAGCACGTCGCCCAGCGTGTAGTTCTCCAGCACGGCGTTGCCCGCGGCGCCCATGTTGACGTGCACGCGGCTCATGGCGTCCACCGCGAGCATGGTTTCCCCTCGCTCTCGCTTTCCTTCTCTCTCCCGACCAAAATGGCTGAGTGGGGTACACAACGTTCCCACTGTGTGCTTGTGGGCGGTGAGTTGCGAGGGGGGGTTACAACATAACCCACGGTCCCTGTCTGCCCCACAGAAATCAGAGAGGTCGCGGGAAGGTGGCGCGAAACACACCACTGTAACCCTCTGTACCTAGTAACCGCGCCCAACACGCCATTTTTCGAAACTTGGTTAAGTACGAAACGACTCGCACTATACAGTATACCCGTAGTAGTATACACGTGGCACTTGGTGTCGCTTCGAGATCGCGTTTCGGGAGACGGTCACGCGCTGCAGCGCGACGTCGAGACCGACCACACAGCACGAGAGCCGTCCGGCACGCGAGTAGATAGCCTCACCGTCCACAGTTGGATAGACATGGGCGCCGGCGCGTCGTCTGCCGATAAAGAGGTGCGGTTCGGGAGAGTTCTGGGCTGGAAGAGATGGCGAACTGACCTCATGGCGCCAGATCGTCGTGGGCGACATCGTGACGGTTAAGCTGCCCAACCACGACACACGTGTGATCGGGGTAGGTGGTGAATTGCGCCGTGGGGATACGCGTGGCTTTGGATCGGGGTGTTGAACTTTTGAAATGGCTTGTGGATTAGGTTGTGACGGCGATCCACGACGACGCGTGCTCTGTGCAGGTGTCGATACACGAGACGCTCGAAAAGATCTCGCGGAACGACGTCAAGCGGATCGCATCGTGGAGCGAGATCGAAGTGGGCGACATTGTCAAGGTCAAAGAAGATGGCTCGAAGCTCTACTACGAGGCCAACGTGATCTCGCGGAACAGCGACGGCACATTCAAAGTCAAGTTTGGCGAGGACGAGATCGAAGACGACGTGGCGCCTGAGCGCATGCTCAAACTCATGTCTGGGCGACTCGAGCAGAAAGAGTGGATGATGTATAAGGAGGAATAGTTTGTGAGAGGATGCCACGCACGTGCATTCCAACGAACGAAACCGGGAATAGCGGACCGCCGCTTCTCAAACAAACGAATGTACCATAGAACAACAGCACAGCCGGCCACGCGTATTGGAATTGGTCCTGTGTGTACAGCCCACGATTCTTGGTTTACTTGATCCTTCTACAGCATGCTAAATAGACTCGGCGATGTTGAGCAAAGACAGGAAGCCATCGGTGGGGATGGCCACGTTTGCCCCGATATTCTCGGAGACCCAGGCTTGCAGTTTCTTTTCTATCAGATCGAGGCTGTCGTGGCGTGATAGCGTCACGGGCCCAAGAACGGTGACTTCTCTCGTGGTCGTGGCGACTGGGTCCTGCCCTTCGTCAACTTCTGCGGCAACATCAACAAGAATCGGGTCTCTCAACGTGATCCGTACAAGCGCTTCATCCTCCTGTGGTAATAACTGCGCAAGAATGGACTGGCGTCGCAGCGTCGTGAATAACAAATCTACAATAGTGTGCGCTGGGTCAGGAGGGCTGTCGTTCACGGTGCCAAAGTGAAATACTCCGCGATAGTAACGTACCGTCCAACAGGGATGCTGCCACACTTCGAAGTCGCAGTTTGGCATCGGAGCCGTGGTAGATCTCGCGTGCAAGCCACTGCGAGAGGTCGCGATGCAGCGGATTGTAAAAAACACCCTTCTCTGTGAGCGTTCGAGTTGCCTGTGCGATTGTGTCGGGTCCGATGGTGCTGTGCGCGAGCTGCCACGCGAGGACTTTATCGCGCATGACCTTGATGCGCTGTTGCAATAGCGCTTGCTCGCGCTTCTTGTGTTCTTTTTGGCGGAACGCAGCCTTGGCATCGTCCTCGAGCGCTCTGTCAATGCGCTCGGCCTCCGCTTTGCTGGTGAGCAGCGTCTTGCGCTCGCGCACAATATTGTTCATTTCGAGTTCTTCCTTCACTTCGGTGAGCGCCTGCGCGAGCGTCTTGCTCACGAGCACCTGGAGTAACGGTTTGACCTCAGCGTCGAAGTTGAACAGCTTGTCCGACTCTTCAATCTATAGCCACTCAAGTCAGGAAAGGCAAATAACCGCGCTGGCATCGCAGTAGATAACAGCGTACCTGTGTGCCCGAGTCTACGCCGACCTTGGGCCGCTGGAACTTGCCGTCGGCAGTTGCGATCTTCTTCTTTGGCGTGACGTATCGCATGAACTCGTCGGTCTGGCTAAACACATCGCGTTCGACGACGACACGTGGCTGTTCAATTAGATTCTCTTCAAGAGAGAATGGTGTGTCTAAGGGCATACACAGTGCAAACATAATCAATGCGAATAATCCACAAGAGTTCGTGGTTTCTCCCGCGGACGAGCGTACACGTGTGCGCTACCGCTTTCTGTGATGTGAAAAGTGAGCCCTTCTTATTGTTGGACGAGTTACCGTGGGGCCGTCGTTTCTTCGGCTTGTCCTTGTTGTTGTCTCCTCTTGGTGATGTGAGCGCATGCTTTTGAAAATCCATATCCATACTCCCACGTCAGATTCCATCTCGGGTGCTCCTTTCAGCAAACACACACAAGCGCACCGCCGCGAACACGGTTCCTCTCACGACACGTGGGTCATGCATAATATTAGGTGGCGCTGGTTTACTTGCAAACGCGGGCTGCTCGGCGCCGACGTCGGTGCGCTGCGCCTTTGCGCGGTTCGTCTGCACGGCCCGGGGCTTGGACGAGTAGGAATACTTGAGCTCTTCACTGGCGTTCATGGTGATTCACCAACTTAGGCGATCCACACCGGCAGAGCGACCTCCCTGATCTGCCACGCGCGCGGCACTCAGCACGGCACAAATCGAGAGAGAACGTATCAAACGAGCTGGCCCCCAAAAGGTCGCGACGGTTCGTGTACCCCCGAGGTCCTAACTCGAGCAAACCTTGTGCACTGGCGCGACGTGCTCCCAAATGTATCCCGATTCGACCCACACCACGCGCTCGAAGATACCAAGTCCCTCGCCCGCGCGCTGTCTATCCGCGCACAGCTCCACGGCGATAAGTGCTGTGGGGCGCAAGATGATCACTGTACCCATTGACAATCTTGACCTAGATTAGTTCAAGGGTAGAAACTGGTCTCGTACCGGTAAGGTTCAGTTCCTGCGACGCCGTGCAGAGTGATGGTCTGGCGGTCGCCCAACGTCCCCATCTCTCTCGACGGCTTCCTCGAAACCTGCGAGTCCGACCGAGTCAGCTCGCCATCGCCTTCGTTCCATCCGCGCCAAGTGGCCTGCTCAAGACGATAGACGTGGAGTCGTACGCCATGACGATCTACTACTGCCTGATCGCGAACAAGCACTGCCCGCTGGCCGAGCACAGCAACGGGGGCGACAAGAAGATGAACGAGATCGCGCAGAAGCTGCTCAAAAAGCTCAACTATGACGAGAGCTCGTTCGAAAGCGTCGAGTGCGACGGCAAGACCTACTCGTATCGCGTGGACGACGAGCTCGTCTACGTATGCGTGACCGATGAGGCCTTTGGCAAGAGGTGCGTGGTTGCGGATCGAGGGTCGGGGGGGGCTCGAGGGTCCGGCGCTGAACTCATGTCGGAAATGGATTGGTTTGGTGGGATGGATCGGCAGTCTGGCGGCGCTGTTTCTCAAGCACATCAACCAGTTGTTCGACCAGCAGTTTGGTATTCGAGGCAAGATGACCAAGCTCAAGCTCGATATGAACCGCGACTTCGCGCCCACACTGAAGAAGCAAATGGTGCGTGTTTGGTTGTTGCTCTACGGATCTTGCTGATGAGCCCAGGCCTGACCACGTGCTTTGTAGGAACTATACTCGACCGAGGCGGGCGCTGAGAAGCTTCAGGCACTCCGGAAGGATCTCGATGTCGTCAAGGATAACATGCAGAAGAATATCAGTAAGTTGGAAGTCCGAGATATGGACCAAGTCTTGTCTTGGACTGAACAGCTTGTTCCACTTTTCCACAGGCAAAGTTTTGGAGCGGGGCGACAAGATTGAATTGCTTGTTGACAAGTCGGAGCAACTCAAGTGCGTGCAAAGAAATAATTTGTCTTAGCTCGGTATTAGCTCAGTCGCTCAACCTCTGATGTTTTGTGTCAAATGGTAGCACTCAATCAGCAGCATTCGCACAGTCCAGCAAGAACTTGCGCCAGCATCTATGGTGGCAGAACGTCAAAATGACGATTGCAATCGGCGTGCTGTGTGCGGTACGTGTGGATTCTATCATGTCGTCGCCCAATCTGCAAGCTGCATCGAGGGACTGACATTTGATCGTGATATGTAGTGTTTGCTTGCTCTACTGGTGCTGTACATCAAGAAGAAGGCTACCTAATAAACCGAATGCGCCACCGAATTATTGTTCTTTTTGACGCGTTGCTTACTCTTGCTTCGCTCTTGATGCACGTTTCTCCTCGTTCTTCGACCCAATCATAGCCACTGCGACTCCGCAGGCGCCAGAAACAACCATCACCACGGAGCAGAACAGAAAGAGCTGCTCCCGTCCGACATAATTGGATCCACCAGTACCCAGCACGACGATCAGATTTGTCGGAAGTCGGAAAGTGCTGAGACTGGTGCTGAGACGGTTATTCGGGAAATAGCGGCTGCGGAGTGTGCCGCTACATGGGAAGAACGCACCGACGCATGTCTACGAAATGTTGGGTGTCAGTGGTTATGTTAATCACGCAACACAAAAAGCTAGAAACTCATCGCACCTCAAAGATTAGGAATCCCGCAAGAAGGTGCTCGTAGCGAGTTGAGACCTACACTCAAAACTCGTTAGGAGTCGTCGAAGGAATACCGTAGTCATTTGGAAAGGCTCACCACAGGGATCACAAAGACTGAGGCCGAGACACTACACAGTGCGATCGCGAGTTTCTCTTCACTTATCTTGGTGCTGACCATGTCGTAGAGCTTACCACCAATCGCGATACACACCATAAACGATGAAAAGACGAGCCCACTTGGCAGAATCGATCCGGGCACGACAGCGTACAGAGTCGGGTACCACAAAAACACTGGGAGAGCCACGAGAATGACACAACAATCAGGCCGAGATATTCTAGCCCATTGATAATCGTGATGCACGTACCGAACACGTACATCGCTCCCTCGAAGAGCGAGTAACACATTCCAACAGCTAACACGCAAGACGACCAGCGCGTCTCTGCCTCCACTTCACTGCTTGTGTCTTCCTTTGTTTCTGGGGAGGATCCGTAGTTCTCATTCCACGGCAAAATGAATGCGATCGCCACAGCAGTGACTATGATAGCCAAGCGAAACGGACCGATCTCGCCCAACGCATCCGCTGTGAACTGAGCAACGATCCCAGCGAGAACCGCCAAGAGTCCGTTGCCCTCAGAGGCGATCGCAAAAGTCTTGGCGATCCACTCCTCGCTGAAACCTGGTATAGTACAATATGCGCAGCTAAGAACCAACGTAATATACGCAGGAACTACAGCTAGCAACGCTACCTCGCGCGCGGTGCTCTGTGATCATCCAGCTCTCGAACGCGGAAAAGAGCAGCGACGTCGAGACGCCACCAAGCACGCGCCCGACAAGTAGAATCGACATACTCGGCACGTTCTCAAGCGCGTTAATGACGATCTCCAAAACACAAAACACCAAACAGGCATTGCGGCGCCCATACTTGTCGACAAAGGGCCCCACTACGTTGCCCAGCACGGCAGATGATAGAAAGCCCGTGAGGAACAATGCGCTGATGTTCATGCCGTAGCTCTGCCATCCAACCCCATTATTAATGCCACGCATATGACACCCGCATCACGGCACTGAAAAAGCTCACCTCGTAGAGGCTATACATGTGGGTTCCCTGCAGCCAATCGGCGAACATGACGAGGAAGTACACGACGAGATACTGGCGCTGGAAGCGTCGAAAGTCGGCACTTTCGTTGTCATCCGTAGCGCCTTTCGTGCTCGACGAGGCTCGCTGTGTGGCCTTCCCGACGGCATGCAGCATCAGCAAACACGCACATAGACTGATACAACAGCCGGAGGCCCATGGAGGCCACTGGAATTCCTCCCAGAGCCACTGCAGCACGGCGACCGGGGCACCTGTCGCGGTCCCGATGAGGCTGGTCATGCTCGTTTCCAGAACGTGGAAATGGGCTAAGATATCCAGTTTGGAGATACTCGTCTGAGTCTGAGTATGATACCACCGTCGCACTTTTTGGGCGTGCCAACCAGTCGACGAGTTCACCCATATTCCCGACACGACACCAACGGAGCAAACGATGGAGGTGCTCAAGTCCAAGGCGCTGAGCGAGGAGGCCGCGGCCAAGATCCTCAACAAGTTTGTCAAGGCGAAGGAGCAGGAGGAAAACACCGACCTCATGGTGCGTTGGCCGCGTTGGGTGGACAACGCGCTCGGCACGCGGGGACCAACATTGACCATCTCTTTGTTGTTTGAATGGGCACGATTAGATGACGGAGGAAGTCAAGTCGCAGTTGGCGCAAGTGCTCGAATACTTGCAGACCAAGAACGCCAAGTAACTGCTGCTGACTACGCTTCCCCAAACTGCATCAAATATACAAGTTGTACAAGCCAAACTCCGGCGCTACCCCCCGTGGATCCTCTTCCTCTCTCGGCTCTCTGTGGCTTGCGTGTGGTGTCGCGTGATTGGAACCCAACAAACGTGGCGCACCGCGTGTCGGTTCGTTCCGCACCACCACCACGCGCGCGCCCAAATAACGCGGCAGCGAGTCATCGTTATGGCCCTCTGCCCTACCATTCAATCATCAGACTCACGACCAGATAATGCCGTGGCAATAGCGACCTGCGCGGCTGCGTCGTTCATGACCAGCCGACCCCGACTCGTGGCGATTACCCCTCTCCAGCAAGCTTGAGTAAGACCCATTATTTCCGTGTTGACGGCTGGGAAGAACCAGAGGACGGGTCTCTGCCATGGCAGTCCAATTCCAATAGTTGTTGGCACAGGTTGCCCTGATGCGTGGTGGCCAGATGACAACGTGACCAGCGACTGTTTGCCATGCTGTCCAAAACCAACGCCTGGCGTGGACATGGCGAAACGGGAGACACAACTCAGTTGACGCGAGGGCCACACAACGCTCTGGTTCTACTTTTCTTCTTCTTGGCACCATTTTTTTTTCGTTCCAAATGCCTCCACAAGATCCAGTGGCAATCCAGTGGCCCTATCATACAGGCACCTATGCGACGCACGAAATGTATAGATCGTCCTCCCTCGTGACGCCACCGGCAACTGATCGATGAGCCACTGGCCGTTGCATCCATGGATGTCGTCTTTGATCCGCCTCCTACAGCACGGGCGCCGTTGTTATTCCGTTTGGGCGTTTGCAGTGAATTTTTCTTTTTGCCAACGATTGGTCAAAATATGTCTACATGATTCGTTGATTGGCTGTAAATCAACTTGTTGACGGCCCGCCTTGTCGAGCCAGTTGGCAATTTAGCGCGGAAAAGGCGGTGCCGTCTGTTCTGCCCTGGCAAGGATACGGTCCACCCTGCGTGACCACTTTGGTAGAGGCCGTGGCATGGCAAATCACAGCAAAAAACGAGAACAAACCGCGCTTCGTCGTGACGGACACGGACACCTGGGAGAGAGCACGGAAAGGGATCCTGTTCCCGCTCGGAACCGTTCCAGCTCTTCCGGTTCCCCCACCCACCGCAGTCAGTTTCGTTCTCCAGCCCACACGAGAAACTCTCCGATACACATACACATCTCCACCCGGGAACCAAGATGCCGGTGCCGACCCACGCGTTCGACGCGACGCCCGCGGGCCAGCGCCGCTCGACGGTCGTGTACATGGGCGCCGAGAAGCCGCCGCAGGAGCGCGTGCGCTACAGCGAGGACGAGGACGACGACGTGTCGGACGACCCGGCGTGGTACCACGCGCCGCGCGGCAGCGTCCAGCCGGCGCTGCCCGTGAGCCTGCTCCAGAAGCACGCCTCGCAGCGCACCGACTCGACCGCGTCCGAGTCGGAGCACGAAGACGACGACCACGACGACGACGACGACGTGGCGCCGCAGTGGCGCTCGTCGCCCAACGCGCTCGCGGCCGAGCAGCAGCGCCTCGCGCGCGCCGACTCGGGCCCGCTCGAGCTCGACCAGCTCCGCGCGGCGTCGCCGGAACAGAAAACCAAAAAGAACGCTCCGGTGGAACCGATCCCGCGCGACGAGGACGAAGACGACGATGGCGACTACTTTCCACCGGCGGACTCGCGCCACGCGCCGTCGCCGCCACGGCGCTCGTCGCGGCCGTCGCCCGTGCCATCGCCGTCGCCCGTGCCATCGCCGCCCACGCCGACGTCACCACCGGGTCGTCTCTCGGTGCCCGTACAGCTGCGCGCGCGTGGGTCCAACTCGAAGCTCAACGACGTCAAGCGGCTCTCGCTCGAGCGGCTCTCGGACAGCGACGCGCCGCGCGTGTCGGTCGAGCGCGAGTCGGCGTTCCAGCCGCACCAGCGCGCGTCGCTCGCGCGCCACCGGAGCGCGCCGCGCCTGAGCTCGGGGCGCGCGTCCATGGACATGGGCGGCCGCGAGAGCATGATGAAGTACCGCCCGAGCGATCTCACGCTCAATGACCTCAAGACGAACCTGCTCACGCGCGACAGCCTCGCGGACGGCCACCAGCTCGCGGCGTCGCGGGGCAGCCTCATGGACAGCGGCTTTGCGTCGTCGCGCGGCAGCCTCGCCGACAGCGCCTTTGCGGCCTCGCGCGGCTCGGTCGCGCACTTACCGCGCCAGTCGGACGCCGAGCTGCCCGAGCTGCTGCGCGCGGCCAAGACGGGCAACTTGCTGCTGCTCAAGGCGTGTCTCCAAGACCGCGAGACCAACCTCACGCAGCGCGACGCGCTCCACGGCCAGACGGCGCTCCACCTGGCCGTGCGCAACGGCCAGTTTGCCGCCGTGCGCGCGCTCTGCGCCAAGCCGGCCACGATGAAGCTGCTCGTGGACGCCGTCGACGCGCGCGACAACACGGCGCTCCACCTCGCGGCCGCGCGGTCGCGCCGCATGACAAAGTTTTTGCTCGAGACGTGCGGCGCCGACGTGACCAAGGTCAACGCGCGCGGCCAGACGGCGCTGGGCGTCCACATCATCACGTCGCGCCGCGACGAGCCGCTCATCACCGAGATGCTGCTCCAGCACAAGGCCGACGCGAACGCGCAGCTCGAGAGCTCGACGCTGCTCCACAAGGCCGTCGAGCTCAAGCTCTTTGAGATCGCGTGCCGGCTCGTGCGCTACGGCGCGCGGCTCGACATCAAGGACGAAAGCGGCAAGATGGTCTTTGACAAGGTCAACCGCAAGGTGCTGCGCCAGCTCATCAACAAGATCTCGTTCCCGCCCGTGTGGGTGCCCGACGCCGAGCGCGCGCACTGCATGTTGTGCTCGCGCAAGTTCAGCAAGTTCCGCATCGGCGTGCGGCGCCACCACTGCCGCCACTGCGGGCGTATCTGCTGCGGCCAGTGCTCGCATGTCTCGGTCGAAAGCGTGGCGTTCCCCAAGACGTTCGAGGACCGGCTCAAGCAGGGCTCGGCCGCGGGCAACGACGACAAGAAGCGCGTGTGCAAGACCTGCAGCTCGGTCTTCAAGGAGCGCGAAGAGCCCCAGGAAAAGAAGGCCATGATCTCGGAGTTTATGTCGAGCACGTTTGGCATGGCCTGGACCGAAGTGAGCGGCCAGCAGAACGCGCCGCGCCGCAGCTCCGTCGCGTAGATCGAATACGCCGATAAGCTTTGCCTCACAGGCCCCCGGTGGCCTGTACCTCCGGACATGTACAAATTAGCCCCCTCCCGGTCGTCGTCTAGTCGCCGTCGCTGTCTCTGCTGTGTGAACCCGTTGTGTGAATGTCAAAAAAAAGCTGTGTTTTTATTACTCAAAAGCTGCCGAACTGGATTTGTGTCATGGCGACGGTGGGCTTGGTCTTGAGCGACGCGAGCCGCTCGCGGTATTGGAGCCCATAGTTGACCGACTCGCGGCGCGCCTTGGGCGGCTCGGGTGGCGTCGGGGGCTTGATCGACAGCTTCTGGCTCGAATGGCCCAGCATCAGACGATGCGCGGCCGCAAGTTGCTCGGGCCCGGGCGCCACGAGCGGCTTCTTGTCGCGCTCCATGGCTGCGAGCCACTTGGCTTTATCTGTGCCCGTAAAGCCGAAGCAGTCGCGACCAAGCAGGTCATTGCCACTACCCTTCTTCACGGCACCCTTGACGGGCGGAAGCATGGAGTTGTTGTTGTTGGAAGAGGTCGGGGACGAGAGCCCGGCGTCGCCGACACTCGCGCGCCGGTGCTGCAATGGCGCCGAGAACCGCATCTGCTGCTCGTCGGTGTGCTGCTGCGAGGCCTCGAGCATCTTTCGATATGTGGATGTAAGGAACTCATGCCGCGGCGGCGGGTAGATGAGCGTAAAGTCTACAAGAACTTCTTCCTCGTCGTCTTCGGGTTGCTCTGGTTGTGGTGGTGCCATGGAGGCCTTCTTGGGGGCAAAATCTTGGATGTTCTTGCCGTATTTTTGCTGGAGGCTTCGATTGAGCGTCTCTTGCTGGTCAGCGTACTTAGCCACGATCTTATCGAGATCCTTGACGCGCTCGGGGTTGAAACGCTGGTAGTACGCCGCTAGTGCGGTCCGCAGGTCCTCGTGGCTCAGCACCGGGTAATCCCCGCCGGCATTGTTCCCTTCCGGATGGACCGATTCGAGAGGCTGCTCTCTGGACGCGCTGTTGTTGTCCTCTGCACCTCCAGGCGCCTCGCTCGTGGCAGCTGGACCCCCGTACAGTCGGCGCTGCATGGCCTTCGCGAGCTCGGCCTCGTATTTTTCTTTGTCGTCGGCCGAGATACGCATGATGTCGAACGTCTGCGAGATGAGCCGCTCTTTGATGTTCCAGTCGAGCGGCGAGTCGCAGCCAAAGCTCGGCAGGTGGTTCACCTCGAGCAGCCACGGCTTGAGCGCTTCGTCGACCAGCACGTCCATACCCAAGATCGAAAACGACGACGATGCCGCGCCGGCGCTAGGCGTGCTGTACGACGCCCACACGTTGGCCTGGGCTTCTGGCGCCGACGACGGCCTCGCTGCGCCACCGACTTGCTCTATCTGCGGGCCCGCTGCGGACGCCGAGCTCACTTTGCGCAGGTTCTTGGCAAACGTCGAGCGGTACTCCTGCGCGAGCGTGGGCTGCACCGCGAGGATGGCCTTGAGGCAAATGTCGCCGATCTTGTCCCAGAGCGAGTCCACGCGGTCTTGCGGGAAGCGCTGCTGCCGCAGCCACGCGAAGAACCACCGCAGCGAGCGCTTGCTGCCGCTACCGTCCTCGCTAGCAGCCTTGTTGAGCTCAAAGTTTGTCGCGTGCTTGTTGACGGCGTAGTTGGTGAGGTGCATGAAGCGCTGCTCCATGTTGTCGGCGTTTGGTGCGACGTAGTCGGCCGTGCACATGCGGACGAGCCCGTCTTTGAACAGGTAGACACGAAGCGGCGCGCAGCTCGAGATGAGCACGTAGATACGCAGGTCGAACTTCTTGCCCTCGATGAGCAGCGGGTTGCGTACGTACTGCTGCGCGACTTGGACATCCTGTCGATTGATCTGTTGCAAATTGCGCGTGAGAAACACGCCTCGGCCCTGGCACATGTGGTCGGGCTTGATGATGAACGTGCGTTGGCTCACGCCGTCGCTGTTGAAGTTTTGCTGGAAGTCGTGAAAGTCGTACGGCAAGATCCACGTGCGCGGGCAAAAGTCATACTCGTCGGGGAACAACTTTTTCATGCGCTCAAAATTACGCGCGAGCTTGGACTTGCGCGCGAGGTTGGTCATGCCGGGGAAATGGTTCACCTTGGCGAACGGCTGCAGCGTCTTGAACGTGTTTTGGAAGTCGGGCACATCGATCCAGTGGAGCGTGCATCCGGCCAGTGCGTTCTTGTCTTCTTCGTCGGTCACGAGCTGCCAGCCGCGGTCCCGCGCGATCTTGCGCACGACCTCGTACCGCAGTAGCGTCGCGTTAATGCGCACGGTCTTCTTGGCGTCCCCACGCTTCTTGGGACCGCGCTTCTCCATTGGCGAACGTGGTGTGCGGTCTGGGGACTGCGAGTGGTGATGCTTTGGGAGAGCCGTTGACACCTCGTGTGCACGCCGACGCAAAAGGTTTTCGATACAAGAGACAAGGAGATGGAGTTCCCATTTGGCTGGGACCATGCCACGAAAAAGCGTGTCATCCAAAAATACCAGGCCGAGCAACATTCGTTGTGTCAACCACGCCACGTTGGACTTGCGCTCCAGAAAAATGTATCCATGTCACACGCGACACGCACCAACTAGACCAAGCAGAAGAAAAACGAACAATTCAAATCAAATGCCCTGTGCGGATGTGGGTCCAACCCACGATACGTTGATGACGGCAAAGTCTAAGCGAAGTGCGGAACGGGAACGCAGAGGAGTTTGGATTTCTTCGTTAAGATAACGGGAAGAGGGAGCAAACGAGAGAGAGAGAGAGAGAGAGGCGGACGATGGAGAGACAGGAGATCACCCCTACTGGAAGACTTTGCATCCCCGCAACGCAAGCGCCAATGTTTACTGGGCGCTCTGGATGATCGAGGCAAACTCGGGCTTGAGCGAGGCGCCGCCGACGAGGAAGCCGTCGACGTCGTGGAGCGCGATGAGCTCGTTGCAGTTCTTGGCGTTGACCGAGCCGCCGTAGATGATGCGCACCTTCTGCGCGACGTCTCCCGAGACCGACTTGGTGATCCACTCGCGGAGCTGCTTGTGGGCGTCCTGGGCCTGCGCGGGCGAGGCCACAACGCCCGTGCCGATGGCCCAGACGGGCTCGTACGCGATCACGACGCGGTCCCAGTCCTTCTCGCTGATGATCGACGCGAGCGCCTGGGTCTGGCGCGTGATCACGTCGACCGTCTTCTCAGCCTGGCGCTCCTCAAGCGTCTCGCCGATGCAGAAGATCACGCTCAGACCGAGGTCCAGCGCGCGCTTGGTCTTCTTGGCGACGATCTCATCCGTCTCGCCATAGTACGCGCGGCGCTCCGAGTGGCCCGTGATCGTCCACTTGAGGCCAAAGTCTGCAGAGCCACAACCCCAGCGCATACATCCGTCAGATCCCAGTCTCCATCCACACACACACTGGTCCCACTGCCACGCACCAATGAGCTGCTCCGCGGCGATTTCGCCCGTGAAGGCGCCGAGGCCCGTGAGGCTCACGTTCTGGGCCGAGACCGCGATGTTCTTCTGCACGAGCTGCTGCGTGAGCTCGAGGTGGAGCGCCGGCGGCGCCACGATCACGTCGACCTGCTCCGTGTCGATCTCGACCTTGTTGAGCTCGCTCACGAGCTCGCGCACGCTCTGCTTCGTGCCGTTCTGCGAATTTATCAAACAATGTTTAGGGCGTTAGCACGGACATCAGGGATCTACATTATAGAACCAAGAGCAACGTACGCATTTCCAGTTGCCGCCGATGACGTACTTGCGGACCGCAGCCATGGTGGACGAGAGAGGGGAGAAGAGCTTGAGTGGTGCTTGGTGCGCCGCGAGCCAAAATGGGGAATGGCTCGCCTCTGTGGCGATTGCGCGGCGCAGCGGTTCCACTAAAACCGGCTGCTGCAAAATATGGGTTTTTGGATGACGCGCATGTCTATTCGAACCTCAAAACCCATGGGTTCAGGAAGTGGGCCCATCCCCCTTTTTCCATGCTGCGTGTCTATGGAAACGGGCCGGGTCAATGAAATCTTTCAACAGTGGTGCGGGTTTGATCTACTTGGATAGGTGAGTATGAGGAGCTCTCGTCGGAAGAAGATCGAGCTGCTGACGCGGGGGTGTCACTCGTTCGTACTCAAAGTGGCTTCAACTTGCTGTCGCAGAGAGAGAGAGAGAGAGAGAGAGAGAGAGAG
>JAADVT010000500.1:0-23921 GCA_023335895.1 Pythium rishiriense
CGGCGTGGTTTGTGTTTTGTGTTGGCATGCATCTGGCGGGGGCAGAGATGGGGTGTGTAGTGTGTCTGTTGGTTTTGGGATTTTGTTGCTTTATGTGTTGTGTTGTGTGTGATGATATGGATGCGTGGGCGCTGTGAGT
Organism: Pythium rishiriense; assembly: GCA_023335895.1. Lineage (NCBI taxonomy): Eukaryota > Oomycota > Peronosporomycetes > Pythiales > Pythiaceae > Pythium > Pythium rishiriense. Next base: position 140 of record JAADVT010000500.1, read on the forward strand.
TCATGTCCATAGTGACGATGAAAGGATTGGGTCGATCCGACTGCTTATTCGAAGGTGATCTCTTGGCAAGTTTATGTATGAAAATGCAGATTCTGTTGAATATCCGTTTCAGACGCGTTGACAACTTCACACCACGACGGGATCTGAATTGACACTACATTTGATTTCCGCTACGTTGCCGGTATGTTGATGTACTTGGCGACATGCACCCGGCCAGATCTGGCATATGCAGTGGGCCAGTTGAGTAGCCACGTCGCTGCATCTGCCAAACACCATGTTAGCAGTGTAAATCGGGTGTTTCGTTACGTCGCAATAATCACATAAACAAGAAGCAATGGCAAAACGGAAACGATTGAGATCACAGGATACTGCGATAGTGACTGGGTATCAGATACCACAGACCGAAGGAATACTGGCGGCTTCGTGTTATGTCTCGCGGGTGGCTCGATAGCTTGGCCCACCAGGAAGCACTCTGTGATCGTGCCCTCCACCGCGAAGGCAAAATAGCTGCATGTGAGGCGGCGATGGAGGCCTTCGGACAACGAGACATATTGATCGAAGTACTTCAAAGTGTTCAGGTGTGTGTGCGGATCGGCATTGACAGTCAAAGGGCACATATTATGGCATCAAACCCGACGAAGTCACAGAGGACGCGCCACATTGAATTGCGGTGGCATTTTGTGCATGTACACGTGAAAATTGGTTCCTTGAAGCAAGGGCGAGGACAACCGGGCAGATGCGTTTACAAAAGCACTCGATAAGAATCGTCTCGAGTTTTAAAATCCTGTATCTTTGTCCACACGTTGTGTACAGATCGAATTCGGTCAAGAGATAATTTTTGATAGTGGAATGCAACTGTGTACCGTTGGATTGCTTGGTGCGGCCTTGAAAAACTGCAGTCTGCCGTGTTTTCAAAATTCTTTCTATTTTGATCCTTCTTTGACATCTCGTTATCGTACTTAGTAGGATCTGTACGGAAATCCCCGGTGGTGGGAAATGGAACTCTTTGACAGCGGCAGCCACGACTCTCCACACCATGGCGGTGACCGGCAAGCGCGGCGTCGGGATCCCGACGATCCTGCTCCACGACGGCGAAGGAACGATCGTGTCCATCGAGATGAAGACGGGCGAGACCTACCGCGGGTACCTGGACGAGACCGAGGACAACATGAACTGCGTCATGAAGGACGCCGTGCGCACCGACCTCAACGGCAAGACCACGCAAGTCGAGCAGGTCTACCTGCGCGGCAGCCAGATCCTGTTCATCGTCTTCCCCGATATATATCCTCTTTTATGTTGCGAATGGCTGCCAAGAGGCTACGGCCCGCGGGGCTCGCGTGGCTCACGGAAAACGTGGCGTGGCGTTGTTTCCTTAACCGTTTTGTGACTTGTACGTTAAAGCATGCGCCGATGTTCAAGCGTGTCAAGCTGTGGAAGAAGCACAAGGGAGCGATCCCAGCGCTGGGCCAGGGCGGCGCCGGCGGCCCGCGTGGACAGGCCGCTGCGATCATTCGGAAAGGTACGGATGGATTGCTCGCGTTCGGATGGCGCAAAAGTGAGGAGGTGGAGCTCAAGGGCGTTGGTGTTTGTATTTGTGCGTATGTGTCGCGAACACTCCAGCAAAGGAGAGAAGAGGAGGCATGCGCGACTAAGTTGCTGCATACGAGGATCACAAGAAACGCCATGCGTGCTGCGCGATTGTGGGAGACAGACCAAAGCCCAGTAACCCGCATGGACGTGTATTTGCGCGCGATGCTGCCGAGCAAAATAATGCGACGATGAACCAATTCGATGAGCCTGACTATATGTGTGAGTGGATGGATTGACACGATTATCATTGCAGAAGATGCGAAAGCACGTAAGCGTAATGGGGGAGAGACATCCCGAGCTGGGTGACGAGCCATGGTACGGAGCGCGATGAAGGTCTCCGGCGAACAATGCAAGCCTATTCCGCCCAACGTACGGTGGGGCGAATCATCCTTGTTTCTGTCTCCCCACGTGGGCCGACGACCACGCAGAGTTGCCCATTCCTCACTCCGTTTTCTATCTCTACGTCCACGAGAGTTCCCCACAAGAGGGGTTCTGTGTCAGGGCACACGTTCCAGCACGCAGTGCTCGCCCACACACGACACACTGACAAGCATTCACGCAAAATGAATAAACAGCCGTCCTGAGCATGTGCGAAAATCCACAACAAGATTTGGACTATGCTGGATTTCGAGTATTTTTTTTTCCATCGATTCGCGACTGCTTTCCGCGCAAATTTCCGCGCTTTTTTTGTTTTTTTGTTGGTTTTTCGCGTTCAAGTGGAGGCCACGCTCCCGCCATCTGAAACGACCCAAGTGGTCAGCTTGGGAGTGTGTCGTGAGTAACTCAACGGCGCGGACGGTATCCCAGAGCCAATCGCACGTCCAGTGACTGCTTCAAGACTGCTTCAAGTTGCATGGTCTCATCAAAAATTCTTCCACAGTCTCAGACAAGGCGAGGCATCAAGTCTATCTTGTCGCTCGTGGCGTGCCAGCCGCAGATCATGAAACCACAGCCTAACAAAATATCTAGTTGGAGAATCACAGAGGGACACGGCGTTCGGCGCGATCGTGGAGGTTGTTAACCCCCGCAACTCGTTCCGCGCGCGTTCGCGCAGCCCCCTCGACCGTTGCCATGGGCTTGCGGTGGGACCGCGCGCAGCGCAAATCCATCGCCACCCCGTGGTCGGCTGAACACGTTCGTCTTTCGCAATCCCAGGTCAGGAGGCTCGTTGGCTGGAACATTCCCGTCCTTGCCCGGATCGGTGCTATTCGACATCACACACAACAAACACACTGCACGGCCATACTCCCCGTCCCGTCCCGACTTGGCCAGCACCGCACGCACGCTAGCGAGCGCACCTTGCGTTCGGATCCCCCCGTTCCAGCTTCGTCCTCACTGACCACTTGCCCACGCGACGGATAAGAAGCCGACCACCTCCTTTCACCACCAGCTCACGCGCTATATCGCCTGCATTGCCGCCGCAGCTTCCAAGACTCTGTCGCTTGCGATCCCCCCCACGCAGCGGATTCACGCGCGATCATGACGGGCGTGGTCCATTCCCTGTCGGCGAGCATCACCTCAGCACTCGCGGTTAAACCCTCGACCGTGTACGTGCTGCGCGTCGAGAACAAGCAGACCCACAATGTCTGGCATATCCGCCGCTGCTTTTCCGAGTTTTGCGACCTGCGCGAGCGCATGCTCGTCCTCATTGACGGGGGCAGCGTCTCCGGCACCGCCTCCGTGAGCGGCACCACGAGCACGACGGCGAGCAGTGCGCAGACTTCCCCGACGACCGCGACGGCCGTGGCGCTGCGCCTGCTCGCGCTGAACCCGTCGTTGCGCGGCGGCGGATCGGCACCGGGATCCAACACCAGCAGCCCGCGCTCCACGGGCTGCGCGGGCAGCGGCCCCGTGCAGGAGCGGTTCCCGTATTTGTACACCAAGTTCCCTCGGCGGCAGTTCTTCGGCTCGCGCACGAAAAAGGTGATCGAACAGCGCACGCTGGCGCTGAACCAATTCCTCCAGGAGACGCTCTGGTTCATGCGCGAAGTCAGGACGCAGCACAATATCGCCATGTACTTTAGCCTCATGACCCAGCTTGAGGCTTTCTTCGACTGCGCCGCGCACGCCGCGAAGACCGCGGCGTGCTCATCACCGCGTGGGACGGGCCCAAATGGACTGTGTCCCCCGTTCTTTGCTGTGTCGCCGCAGACGCAAGCGCCCAGCTCAAGAAGCCCCCAACAGTCACCAGGGCTACCATTCCCGTCGGTACGGACGCGGGCAACGTCGCCTGAAATGGACAGCAGTGGTGCGAAAGACGCGGCCGACCGCGCGCGAGCGGTCGCTGCGAGGGGGTTCTGCCAGGTGTCACAAACCAATGAAGAGAGCGACGAAGAAGCCGACGACTACGAGGAGCGCAAGGTGCTCAAGCGGCCCATCAGCTGCTTCATGAGCCACGAAGTGCGCGAGCGGCGTGTGTCAAATCCGGCGAGCCAGTTTGCAGCGGCTCTCGCGTCCAGGGCGTCCGAGCGCGACGCCGTCATCTCGGCTGCCGACGCGTGGGCAGCGCGAATCGAGATCGCAGGGATCCCCCCGGCCGAGGCGCTTCGGCGCCGGAACAGTCAAAACCAGGCCATGCTGGTGAAACAGTACTCGTCGCCTGTTTTGTTGGACAAGCCCTCGGGCTTGGGTGAGCGCAATAACTCGAGGACGACCACTTTATTCGGCATGCACGACTCCACTCAGCATGTCCGCCGACAGTGTCGTGCGTGAGGCTGACCCTCCCATCGAACTGCGCGTGTTTCCCCACATCATCTTGTTGAAGTCTACGTATCTATCCCAAGTAACTGAGTATAGTGTGGTCGTGTGAGCTCTCCGATCGTCACGCGCCCGAGTCAACGTTGATCTCCAGCGGAGGGAGATGACGGAAGGTCTTCCATCAAACGTGCAAGTGCCGTAACCCCAGAAGGCGAATCCTCAGTCCATGCGATCGACAGCATGGGTGCCCCCAGTGCGTTTACCACTACCTGAAGTAGTTGGTCAGGTAGATATCCTCCTACGCAAGTATTCTAGCCATGAAATAGATCAAATCCACGTTGAAGTCAATATGTAAGGGACACCCGCATTGATGAGAGGGTTTGAAGTCTTCTATGGTTCACGAGCGTACGTCGCTAAGATCACCTTCGCGGCGATCACCACTAGTTTTTCGAACGCGACGTGGTTGTACTTGCGCCACCAGAGTTGGTCTCGCCACTGCTTGGACGGGAAACACGGGCTCGCGAGTCCGTGGAAGATGCGCGCGACATTGTAGCCATGCCATCCTGTGGAACACATGGCGGTCGCTCCGCTTGCACGCGACAGCGTGTCGCTCTGACGGTCTTCCTCCGCTTGAAGTACAGCACCTGGTGGCCGCGACGTGAGCGCCTCAACATCCCGTTCAATGGCTTCAATCAGATCCGGCGTAAGCGGTGATGTGAGTGCGCGCCATTGAGTCTCTTGGTCATCTGGATCAATGTCACTTGCTGCTTCATCGAAGTAATTACTCAGTTTGCGTTCGAGGACATTTGGTCCACTGTGCGTATCAACGTCCTCGATTTCGGAATCCGAATCTATATGCAGTGACGTCTCCATAGGCGCGACCGCAGCACTCAGCGCCGTGTACAAATGCCGCAACCGACTAATCTCCATCGACTCGAGGGTTTGGTGACGCTCGTATAGTTTCTGGGTCCAGGATTCAACACAGCATCGCCGATGTTCAGTCTCGCTTGCCGTATCGCCCTGCTTTTTGACCCACTCGATGTCGATGTCAAAAGCCGTCCTTTCCATCTGGAACTTACGAATGAGACCTTGCGTTTGCCAATTACGCACTGCCTGCATCAGGCGGCGAGACTGGACATCAATGTTGTGGCTCTCCATGTCGACAAAACTGCTTGGTTGCTCGATGGGAAGGAGCTGTTTGGCCGTGGAAGCGACGTGGAAAAACACACGTAGTTGACGGAGGTATCCATCGACATCAACCTCGACATGGCCAACCCCACTCGTCGCATCATTGTTCATGACGTTTGCCACGAGACGCTTTAGCAACGGATCAGCTTGGGGAGCTGTGAGCTGATTCTCCATGAGGGTGAGAACGCACCAGCTCATTGCGGTCGGGTAGATTGAAATTCGCATGTCGCTTTTGATCGACGGATCAAGGCTCATCAAGGTTAGGAACGTCTCAACCATGGCTGACTTCATGTCCAGGTGCTGCTCCAGAGAGGCAACGTGCATCCAGACACGGCTGCGACGTGCTGGTAGTTCCTTTGAAGCCGGCACCACCACCATGTTTTGACGAATAAATTCTTGGTTCGCGTCATTGCAGGTTCCTGTCACAAGTTCCACGAGCCTTCGTAGCTGAGAGATATGCAGTGCATTCGAGAACAGTAACGAGCGAAACGCACGAGCGTCGTCATCGAGAAGAAATAGAAGAGCAGTCGACGGACGCCCATCACGCCCAGCTCGTCCAACTTGCTGCAGGTAGTGCTCGATCGACGACGGCACGTGGTAGTGAATCACCAGCCGGACGTTCTGCTTGTCAATACCCATACCGAACGCGATGGTCGCGATCACGAGCTTGATTCGGCCGTTAAGAAAGCCGAGGCGCACTTTCTCTTTAGCGTCGGGTTCCATCTTGGCATGGTAAGCTGCGATCTTGTGCTTGGCCCATTTGGGTTTTGCCGCATTTGATGAAGTGGCCCCGCCACTGTCCATCACGAGACGCTCTTGTAATAGGTTCGCCATGGCTTCGGCCTGCCACTGCTGGTGGACATACATAATGATGGCGCCATTGACCGCTGTCTTTGTGAGCATTGTACATAACCGCTCGAGACGTTCTTCGTCGCTGCGAACGCGAACCACACGAAGATTCAAATTGTCTCGTTGCCAGGGCATGCGTAGCACGTTCTTCTGTTTTTGATCATCGCCCTCTCCATATTCATCATTTGGCTGCGATAGGCTCGTCAATTGGGACAAAATATCACGCTCAACGCGTCGCGAAGCTGTGGCTGTGATTGCTAGGACACTGTCAGCGAGCGCGAAGACCGAAGCAAGTCGCAAGTAGCTTGGGCGAAAGTGATGCGACCACTCTGAGATACAGTGCGCTTCGTCTACACAGACGAGGGAGATGCGAGACTGCATTTGTGATAGCAGGCGCTGGAAGCCACTGGTGAGCGCCTTCTCCGGCGATACAAACAACAGTTTTAGTTTGCCACCAAGTAAATCGCGCACGAACTCAGCGTATTGCGTCTTTGATGAACTCGATGTGGTCACACAAGTCGCCTGTTGTTTGAGCACTGGTGGCAAGTTGTGAAACTGGTCGTTCATGAGTGAGATCAGCGGCGAGATGACAATTGTAATGCCGGGGAGAAACAACGCTGGGTACTGGTAGCACAACGACTTGCCGGCACCTGTCGGAAGCACGAGTAGTGTTCTCCTTTTTTCGAAGACACGACGGATCGCCCACTGCTGACCTGGTCTGAACTCCGAGTGACCAAACACAACGCGCAGGTTGGTAAGCATCGCCTTCGCTTGTGTTTCGATCGGTTTCGACAGGTCCAACGGGATGTAGTTGTAGCTTGGATCATCTTCGTGGTGGCTGCTATCGACATCTCCGTCCGCATTCGTTTGACCAAACAGCCGAAACAACGCAAACTGCGTGTGGTTTTCCTCCCACAGAAAATAGTCACACCGACCTTCGTCGTACCCGAGCGGACACGAGAAGAATGCGCGGCCGTGGTTCTTGTTCTTCTTCTTTACGAGCACACGCTGACAAACGAGACCATGCTGGCACCTCGGTGGTTCGACCTCAGGTGGTTGAGCACGGTCAGCAAGACGAGTTGTATCATCCTCTGCGGTGGATTGGGTGCTGTGCGCGCCGCTCGCTTCGTGGCGCTTCATCATCTCCAAACATTCTTCGATAAAGTCGATGCCATCGTCGAGCAGACCACCCCAACCGCTCCCTGGACGTGCCATATCAGCGCTTTGGTCAGCCTTTTGCTGGCTCACAGCCTTTTCTTCTGGATCCACAAACCCCCTCGACCGCAAGTACGCTGGCTGCTTCTTGGCCTTCCCCGAGGACCCCTTGAAGCGCTTGCGCATGTTGAGTCGCACGAAATTGTCACTGACCGCATGGCTCGAGTGCTCGTCTTTCCAGCGAGCAAACGACACGTCGCCCGACTGCTGCCGCTTGGCGTCGTCGTCCGTTCTGGGTTTGTTCGCAAAGGCATCCAATGGGATCGCGCTCGGGGCCAAAAATCCCCACTTGTCGTCACCGTCGTTCGTCGCGACCGAGCTGGAGGTAGCACGATTGGATGGCACTGCAACGCGCGTCGACGTAGTACTTTCTCCAAGGGATGATCGCTCCAGTTTGGGCTCCTCTGGGGGAGTGCTCGACAGGAAGAGACTCGTACTGAGCGGCAGCGCCGGCACGTCGTCGTCGCCACCCAGCTGCACCGGCACACTCGCCGCGACGCGCGTGGACGCACCGTAGATCTCGGCGAACACGTCGTCGAACGACTCGCCCGGCGGCGCCGTCGGCCGTTCCGGCGTCTCGACGCGGGGCGCTGGCGCCGCTTTCTTCGTGGGCTGCGACCACCCGATGCCGCGCGGCAGCTTGGCCGCCGGCTTGGCGCTAGCTCCGCCCAGCGGACGTTTTTTTGCGGTCTTGGCACCGCCGCTCGTCAAGCCGACGGACGCCGGGGCGTCGGCTGGGGGCTTTTTCTTTTTGTTCGCGACGGCGCGCATCAGCCAGCCGCAGTCGTCGTCGTCCGCCCGCGAGCGTGGCGCGGGCGTCGGCGCTGGCACGGAGGCGACAGCGCGCTGCGGCTCCTGCGCGGCGCTGGCCGCTGGGCTGCGGCGCGGCCACATGAACCCTGGTGGGGATGATGGCACGCGAATGGCACAATGGGGCTCAGATCGATTGTGATGACGTCTGAGTCGAGACTCAGAAACGAGGGCGAAAAGCGCGCGAACGAGTTGGATTGGCTATAAACAGAATATACTTCTGACCAATGCAAAAATGGTGGATTGGCGTTGACCGTTCCTCGCAAGAAATCCGGGCCGATCCATCATCATCACATCATTGATGAGATGAGGAGGAACCCGCGACACCAAGCGACCGAGGTGCGAGGAGCATGGGCGTTGTGCAGAGCGGCCCGGATTGTGCAAGGATTGGCGCCAGTTTGGTTGATTCCATCTCCTCATGGCCGTGCTCGCCCTCGGGGGTAAGGTTTGGGTGTTTGGTTGGGTCGCAGGGGTCCCAGCGCGCGGTCCTCGGCGTGGAAGCCTCTGGCGCGCCTTCGTTTCCCTGCACTGTTGGTGAGGGCTCACATTCCATCTCCTCATGGCCGTGCTCGCCCTCGGGGGTAAGCTGTGATTCTTAGGTCTGCCCATGAGCCGGCAAATTAAAGAATGAGAGCCTCAGGAGCACGGGTCCGGCGTTCTCCAGGAGCTCGTGCTGTGACATGGACAAAAGTGGAGATATTTCATCAAGAGGACGTTTCTGATTGGCGGATGGTGATAGATACCATGGATACGGATTCTATCGTATCTATGATTTCTGTCTCGGACGAAAAGATTTCCATTTCCCCTCGATAGAGTGACCCCGTGGTTCAGTCCGTTTACGGTCGTGACGATACATATCTGATTTGGACCAATAAGAGGAGAAGTTGAACTATTTTACGCCAATCAGAGAAGGAATGGACTGTCCAGACGTGGCAGGTGCGCGCTTCGGATCTCTTCCCGCGGGACCACATGGGATTCCTTGAAGATGCCATCGTGGCCGATGGGGGGATCCACACGAACGACTTTCTACAGGGCGCCACGTCTGCGCAGGACACATATGGCAGTGTCGGTGGTCTCGCCGCGTCGTGCATTCGATGCTCGCACCACTGGCGTCGTCGCTCTTCCCCCCTCTCCGCGATGGTCCCACTACTGTATCGGAGACCTTGGCTGACCGAGTTCTGTGTGCACCATGGAGTCGATCGTCGACCGCTTGCCGGCGCTCGCGGCCTTGCCCAAGTCGCTGGAGGACGTGCCGCCGACGGCGCTGCTCGCCACGGGCGGCGCGCTCGCGCTCGGCGTGCTCGTCGTGGCGTCGTCGCGCTCGCGTCGAAACAACGACAAGAAGGCCTTTGGCGACGCCAAAGAGGCGCCGCGGCTGCCCGACTCGTCGTATCTGCTGGGCGACCTCGCGGCGGCGGCCCGCAACCAAGAGCGCATCCACGACTGGATGACCGACGTCACGATCCAGTTCGGCGACAAGCCCTGGACCCTGCGGCTGCCGGGGCAGATCCCCATGGTCATGGTGCCGACGCCCGAGGGCATCGAGGACATTCTGAGCACCCAGTTTGAAAAGTTCCCGCGCGGTTGGTTCCAGGGCGACAACTTGGAGATCGTCTTTGGGCGGTCGGTCGTCAACTCGGATGGCGTGCGCTGGTACCACCAGCGCAAGGCCGCGGCCAAGTTCTTCACGGCCAAGTCGCTGCGCACGTGTATGGCCACCAACATGAAGAAGAACGTCCACCAGATGTACGAGGTCTTTGACAAGGCTATCGCGTCGCGCAGCTCCGTAAACTTGGGCACGCTCTTCCACGAGTTTGCTCTCCAGACGTTTTCCGAGGTGGGGCTGGGCCTCGACTTGCGCTGGATCGGCAGCGATGAGCCCAACCCGATGGAGAACTCGATGGACGCTGTGGCTGTCGGCATTCTTCGTCGCTTCCGTCTTCCCGGGTTCGTCTGGAAGCTCGAGCGGTTCCTGAACGTGGGCATCGAACGCGAGTTTGCCGAGTCGATGGCCACGATCCGCTCGTGGATCCGCACAGTCATTGACAAGAGCCTCGCAGCCACCCGCAAGGCCCAGGCGGAGCGTGAGGCCCGCACAGACAAGAGCGATCCGGCCAACCAAGAAGCCGACGTCAAGAGCGTCATGGAGCTCTTCATCGAACAGAGCCACGACAATGTCGAGGGTATGGGTCCGGACGACCTCGTCGACTTCATCTTGACCTTTGTGCTTGCGGCCCACGATACGTCGGCGCTGTCGTTGACGTGGTTCTTCCTCATGATGAACAAGCACCCGCACGTCGAGGCTATGATTCGCGAGGAGATGGCGGCCGTGCTGCCCTCGATGGGAGTGGGCGCCGACACGTACCTCACAACCGACCACACCCAGAAACTTGTGTTCTTGGAAGCGACGATCAAGGAAGTGCTGCGACTGTACCCGGCGATCCCGCTCTCACAGCGCCAGGCGAGTGAGGACACTGTGATCGCGGGCAACACGCTCATTCGGAAGGGCACCATGGTCGGCATCTCGCCCTACACGATGGCGCGTCTGCCGACCGTGTGGGGCCCGGACGCGGCCGAGTTCAAGCCCGAGCGCTGGATCGACCCATCGACGGGCGACCTGCTGACAATCTCGAGCAACAAGTTCACGACGTTCAGCTCGGGCCCGCGCACCTGCATCGGCATGAAGCTCGCGATGATGGAGCTGCGTGTCGCGACCGCGAACTTGCTCCACCGCTACACCTTTGAGCTCGCACAGCCCAACGATGGCAGCTACATGACTGCGACGGGCTTGAACCTCAAGCACCCGGTCATTGTCCATGCGACTAAGCGCTCGGCGGCCCACGCTGCTTAAGAGATGAATGGACGAGAGGCTATGGTAACGCGAACAATCCACTGCGAACCTAGCCGTGCATAACGTCTACCAAAATCGAAAAGTTCTGAATAGTCGAATGGTGAGGATTTCATTGCTTGTTGATACTTGATTGGCACTCAGAGGTGTGCATGGGTTTGACGAGGGAGGATCGGGTGCTTTATATAGATCATAATCATGGGGACGGAGGTCACGTCACTTGGCGCGCGCGAGCTCGAAGTCCTCCGGGTGGAGTAAATCGCCAATGTAAATTGCGAGAAACTGAGCTGAACGCGGGCAGCTTGTCGGCCAAGACATGGAGGAGTTGGTCTGTGTGAGCCTCAATCAAGCGCTCGGGCTTGGTCCGGCCCGCAACACCCTTGTGTGGCCCATTAGAGGACTTCCGGAAATGTGGTGTTTCATCAGACTCACATTCAGTTCAACCTGGGTATCTCGAAGCTGGAACTCGACGGACAAAATCTGGGTTTTCGATGCCGCCGAGAGTCAGTTTGACGCTTTTGGCGCTCCCCTCCCAGACCAGGATGCCGTACAGTGTAACACCCCCACTCGATTGGAAGGATGCTAACCGCTCTGGTGGTCCAAGCACGGTCGCTTCCTGTGGAACCTGTACCGGCCGATCAGGACACCATGTCATCTCTCTGGAAAGACGGAGCGGCCCACCCCTTCTCCCTCGGGAACATATCATCTCGGCAGGTCCCACCACAGGAACGTGGACCTCACGAGTTTGTCTACCCTGCCACCCCAAAGTCCGTCGCTATCGGTCCACATTGCTCCAAACTGATCGTCCATGGTACTCGTGCTCCCACCAGCGGTCGCGTCGCTCGGCGAATCACCGCTGCTAGTCCCTGCAGTTGCAAGCGCCGCGACCATCATCGCAGCCGTGGCGGCCTTGGTCACGACGCGCTACGTCACCAAGGCGTCTCCGCAAGCCACGACACCCGAGGGAAAGCCCTTGCGCAAGCTGCACACGCTTCCAAACTCTCGCTTCATCGTGGGCGATCTCATCGAGTACGTCCACAACGCCGAGCGCTTCCACGACTGGCTCGCCGAGACGAGTCTCGAGTTCCGCAACGAACCATGGTGTCTCCGCATCGGCGGGCAGACGGACCTCATCGTGGTCTCCACGCCCGAGGCGTTTGAGGACGTGCTCGTAAAGCAAAATGCGGTGTTCCCGCGCGGGGAGTACGCCAACTCGATCATGGAGGGCGTCGTCGGGCGGTCGCTGCTGACCTATGACGGCGAGCAGTGGCACCGGCAGCGGAAAACCGCGGCCAAGTTTTTCACGGCCAAGGCCCTGCGTATCTGCATGACGACGACCATGCGCAAGAACGTCGCGCAGATGTACCAAGTGCTGGACGCCCACGTCGCGAGTGGCGAGGCGCTGGATCTGTCGCATTTACTAGGCCAGTTTGCGCTGCAGACGTTTACTGAAGTCGGTCTGGGCGTGACGCTGCGCTGGATCGGCACGGACGTCGAGCACCCGATCGAGCAGGTTGCGCAACACGGCACGACGACCGTGATGCGCCGCTTCCGCGTGCCGACGTTCTGGTGGAAGCTCGAACGCCTGCTCAACGTTGGCCCGGAACGGCGGCTGAAAGCGACCATGGCGGGCACACGCGAGTGGCTCCAAGTACTCATCGACGAGAGCCTGGCCGCGGTTGCCAAGCGCCAGCGCGAGCGCGGAGACCAACGAGCCACGGCTGAGGACGACGTGAACACCATCAAGGGTGTAGTTGAGCTCTTCTTTGAGCACAGCCAAGAAGACACGACGGGGTTGCGGTCCGAGGACTTGGTCGACTTCATCTTGACTTTTGTCCTGGCGGCTCAGGACACGTCGTCGCTCACGCTCACGCGGGTTTTCCTCATGCTCATGAAGTATCCGGAGGTTGCGCGCCGCGTTCGTGAGGAAATGGCGGTCGTGCTGCCCAAGCTCGGCGCGACGAAAGACACGTACCTCACGACCGACCACGTGCACGAGCTCGTGTACTTGGAGGCGACAATCAAAGAAGTGCTGCGCCTGTACCCGACGGCGCCACTCGTCCAGCGCGAGGCGGCCGACGACACGGTCATCTGCGGCGACGTGCCCATCCACAAGGGCGCGACCGTGTGTCTCCAGATCTACGCGATGGCTCGGAACCCGGACGTGTGGGGGCCCGACGCGGCCGACTTCAAGCCCGAACGCTGGATCGACCCGAGAACAGGCCAGCTGTTGGTGGCACCGCCTACAAAGTTTGCGTCCTTTGGTGCCGGCCCACACTTGTGTATCGGCATGAAGCTGGGCATGCTGGAACTGCGCATCGTGACCGCCAACTTGCTCCACCGCTACGCGCTGTCGCTGGCCGCGCCAAACGACGGCGACTACCTCGTCGGGATCACACTATTGATGAAGCATCCGCTGATGGTGTACGTGGCCAAAGCTGCGTAAAGTTGCACGATCGAGTCGGGTTACGACTCTGTCCTGGATGCACCAATCGGTAGTATATTCGCTTGCTCTTAGGAAAACTGGTCAACGGACGATTCCAGGAGCAATCTAACAGACCGCCCAACTGGGGGTCGCTCCCAGTTCGGCTCGCAAGATGGAGACTAGACAAAATAATACCTTCAGCACTAAAAGGGGGGAAGTTGACTCCTCCTCGCACGCTCACGAAGCTACCGACTGCAACATTCTAGGGACACTTCATCACCGATTTTTCCTTGCCCTGTGGAAAGTCAGGTCAGATTTGCGTTTGCCTCGCTGGCTTGTTAGAGGTGGTTCGTGGCAGGCTTCACGCGAGCAGCAGTCATGACGAGTGGGGTTGTGGGCATCAACTCCAGAGACACGACGTGGCTGTAGTCGTTCGGTTCGGCCAGTGAAAACTTGTAACGTTTGAGCAAGTTCGCCATCACGACGCGCAGCTCGAGCATCGCGAGCTTCATGCCGATACAGACGCGTGGCCCTGAGCTGAAGGTGAGGAATTTGGAGCTCGAGAATGCGAGGAGCTCACCCGTCGTGGCGTCAATCCAGCGCTCAGGTTTGAATTCGGCGGCGTCAGGACCCCACACACTGGGCAAGCGCGCGAGTGAGTACGCATGGAGCAGTACGATGTCACCTTTCTTGACGGGGATACCATCGCCGATCACTGTATCCTTGAGCGCTTCTCGGGAGTTCATGGGGATGGTCGGATACAGCCGCAGGACTTCTTTGATGGTTGCTTCCAAGTACACCAACTTTTGGATGTGGCTGCTCGTCACATACGCGGCGTCATCAGCCATCACGTGGGGCAGCATCGCATCCATCTCCTCGCGGATCTTTTGCTCGACCTGCGGGTGCTTGGTGAGCATGAGGAAGATCCACACGAGAGCCATTGCGGATGTTCCTCGCGCACCGAGGATGAACGTCAAGATGAAGTCCTTGAGGTCTTCGGCACGGAGACCGTCCTTGTCCTCAGAGCTCTGCTCCAGGAACAGCTCGACGACGCTTTTGATCTCGTCGGCTTCGTCGACAGTCTCCCTTGGCTTTTCGACCTGGTCGGCCGCCACCCGTGCCTGCTGGCGCGCCGCTGCGGCCGTGAGGCTCTTGTCCACGACAGAGTCGAGCCACTCGCGCACTTTCCGCATCTCGTCGGCGAACACGCGTTCGGGGCCGACGCCGAGCCACCGCTCGGCCCTCCAGATCAATGGAGGCAGTGCCTGGCGACGCAGCAACACGGGCGTCACGATCTCGATCGCGGTTTCCATCGGGTGGCCCTCCTCACTCCCGATCAGCGGGAGATCGATGCCCAGCCCAACTTCCGCAAAGGTCTGGAGCGCGAATTCGTGGAACAACTTGAGCATATCGATCGACTCGCCTCGCGCCGTCGCGCCGTCGATCACGTCGTACACTTGGGTCATGTTCTTGCGCATGTGGGTCGTCATGCACGTGCGCAGCGACCGCGCCGTGAAAAACTTGGCCGCGGCCTTGCGTTGGTGGTACCACGCCTCGCCGTCCGTGGTCACGATCGACTTGCCAAACAGATCCCGCGCGGCCTCGTTGCCGGCCTCGCCGTGCGCGAACGCGTCAAACTGCGTGGCCGTGACTTCCTCCACGAGCGCCACCGTCGTGAGCACGAGGATGGTCTTGACCACGGGCACACGGATCCGCCAGGGCTCGCCCCGGAGCCGTAGGCTCGTCTCGGTGATCCATTCGTGGATGCGCTGGGCGTTGCGCGCAAACTCGGGGACGTCGCCCAGCAGCAAGCTATGGCCCTCCAGCGTGTGGACGCGAGGCACCACGGACTTGTCGGCTGGCGATGGCCGGCGCGACAGCGAGTAGAGAGCGACAAGCGCGAGCGCACCGCCGACGCCGGCGGCGAGCACCGCCGTCGAGTCGGTCTGCGCCACGAGCTCCGAGATGCGCAGCATGGACCAGGAGGACAACAAAAAGAGAGTGGCGATCAGCCCAAGCCCAGTGGAGCAGCAAGGACGTGGCCATGGATCGGCGTTTTTCTGGGCCAGAGGTCCCCCGGCGGGAGCGGGATCTGATTTCTATGCTGAGTTCCCGCGTCGGTGTTCAAGTCTCATCAACGCAAGCCCTTCAAATTCGATGATCCCAGGCATTTCTGGGACTCTACGTATCAATACCCGGTCCATGAGGATGGTCCTGGATGAAGCCTACACGCATCACGCGAGCTGCCCATCCCAATTCGGTGCTCTCGTCCAGTTTCCCGCGCGCTGGACCATTCCCTTGCTCACGCCACGGGAAGCCGATTACGGCACACAGGGGGCTGTTGCGTGCGACAAGATGGAGTTCACTGTTCACTCGTGACCTCGGGTATCCCCCCCCCCACATGATCTGTCAGGTTGTCGGGATTATCCGCTGGTACCACGCAGACTGTCAAGCCTCAAAATGGGGTCTCGTCCTTCGCTCTCCACCGGTGCGTGGCTCGGTTTATGCTAGTACTGTATCACGTGGCTATTTTGTACCGCATTGCCAACTTCAACATCCGCCACGACCCGCAACCCAGAAGTGAGAACTCCCACTGAAATTGGCCAGACCAAGCTTGCCATAGGGAACGACCGGATACGTCTCCATTATATCATGTATGTATTCTTTTTTTTTTTATAGTACTGCCGTGAGGTTCACCGCCAGGTTGAAGCCGACGAGCACGACGAGCGCGACGAGCAGCGCCGGCCCGGCGACCTTGTTGTAGCCGCCGAACGCGCGCATTTGTTGTGCGTCCAGCTTTTGCTGTGGCAGCAGCTTGACCACGGGGAAGCACAGGAGGTTGAACGCGACCGTGATGAAAAACGCCGTGGTGACGCGTCCGCGCGTGTCGGCCGAGTCGGCGAGGATCTCGGCGTCGGACACACGGAAACCCGCGATGTCGGGGAAAATCGACGCGATCGTGACGCTCGAGAGCGCGACCAGCCGCTGGTACGACAGCGCGAGCCCGACGGTCACGCCCTCGTGGCCCACGTCGGCGATCTCGCCGGCAAAGTGGACGACAAAAAGCAGCAGCCACGCGCGCGGCACGTCGATGAGAGTGAACATGGCGCCGTAGAACCACTCGTTGCGCACAATGCCAAACGTCGTGAGCGTCGTGAGCACGATGAACGTGGCGATAAAGACGAGGGACCCCCACACGACGATCTTGCGCCAGCTCACGTTCCGCAGCAAGACCTTCCAGACTAGCAGGCCGCCCACCATGGCGACGTTCCGCGCGACCTCGACCAGGAGCGCATCGTGCCAGTCTACGCCCGACCACGTCTGGACGGCGTCCCGCACATTCTGGTCGTAGAATGCAAGCAACAGGAGATGGAAGATCACGACGAGCAGCACGCGGTAGACCACGTTCTGGTGGCACAGCCGCCAAAACGTGTGGAGCCGTTCGGCGAGCGCCATGCGCGTGTACCGTGACGGCTCGAGGCGCGCCTCGCGGTACCCGAAGAGCACACACGGGATGACGGCCGCCGACACACCGGCGAGGATCAGCGCGGCCTCTCCGATCGAAATCGACGAGACAAAATGGTCGTCTTCGGGCGCCTTGCTGCTCACGAGCCACGCGAACAGCATCGCCAGCGCACTGCCGGCGTAGAACAATACCAGCAACGTCGCGTGGTGGCGTCCACGGTGATGGATGTGCTCGCGCTGCGCGTACTCGATGCTCGCGGCGATGGCCGCGACCCACGAGATCTGGATGCCGACGGCGGCCAGCAGGCTCACGACCAGGTACGCCGAGACGAACGGGCTCGCGTCGGGCCGAGGAGGAGCGGTGCCCGCGACGCGGAGCATGCGCGCGCTGTCACTGTACTCATCCAGGACCAGCAGCGCCACACACATGGTGATTGTGAGCACCCAGCCGAGCACCATGTAGCTTTTGCGCCGGAAACCGAGGATCGGGAAGCTGTCCGAGAGCAGACCAACGAGCAGTGAAAGCGTCGAGGGCCAGATGAGCACGTAGTTGGCGGCTTTGACTTGCTGCTCGTTGTTGGCCTTGAGGTACTCGGCCAGCAGGCGCCCGTAGCCGAACGAAAAGAAGTTGTACGCGAAGCCGCACACGACCGCGTGCACGGCGTAGCCGATGTAGGCCGCGCTCGCGAGTTGGATGGGCTCGCAGCCGGGGCGTAAGCTCCCATAGTCGCCGTAATTGAAAAACGTTGTGCCGGCCACGAAGCGCGCTTGCGGTCGCGTGGGTGCCATGGGGTCGAATCCGAGCGGGTCCGGCGACAGGACCCACGGGAACCCCTCGGGCGTGGCTCGAGTCGTGTGCGAGAGCGACGGGCTGCGTGGTTCAGCAGCAAGCTTGAGCTCCTCACGGAGAATGGCGCGCATGGTGGAATGACGACTTCGAGACGTTGTCACTCGGACTGTGGGTTTGAGAAGCCCCGAAGGAGACGGTAGGAAACTCGGGCAATGGAGAAGGGCCATGGGCTCGGACGGCGGGAGCCCCCCCACATAGGACCGCCTCGAGCCATTCCTGTGTCAGTGGCGTCCTTCCCGCAACGACCGGACCAACGCGCGAAGAAGCTCCTCGTCTCCACCAAAAGCATCGAGACCGGTCTGGACCTCTTGACCACGTTGCAGAGACCGGACGAAATACCTGATATAACCACTTTATCACCAGCTTCGTCAAGCGTTTCGGCCGTTTCGCCACCAAATATGCACCCGGTCGCTGACGTGGAAATCTGTCCGTGTCCTCGCACATACCCATACGACGCCATTTGGCTCAAGGTACTCGACACGAGAAAGCGTGGCCGTCACTGCGCTGTGCTGACAGCAGCTCTCGTCTCGTACCTCGCCCACTATCACTATACAAACACGGGCTCATGGCATGACCGTGTTTGTATAGTGTTGATGTCATGGGCCGTTGACTCGACGGGGCCATCTCGCCGCCCAGGAGATCGCTCTTATCGCACGCTGTAACACAACTCGGGATTCTGAGGATGGCTCAACCGTATCGTGCATTCCAAGACACAAGGGTCCTCTCCTTCATGGTCCGTCGGTGCCTCGCATCATCCGGCTGAATCCTTTTTCCGTGAACTGGGGGGTAGGAGATACTTTGTATCGTGTCAATGTGGTTGGCGCCACAGGTTGGAGGGACAAGCCTTGGAAAAACGAGTACCACTCCCTCAACGAGGACGTACGGACGATGGTGCCCTTCTGTTGCTACGGAACTGGTCGCTGGCTGCGGCGCATGCCTCCTGCGGAAGACTTAGGGGGCTTGGCCACACCAAGTTGGTGTGGCTCGATTCGCAGGATCGCAATGCGATGACCAGAGCGACATCGTCAAGTTGTCGAGTTCAACTGAAGTTTGAGATGGTGAACGTGTTGGCTGCTTCCCAATCTCTAGTGGATCGAAATGTTGGCGCGGCAAGAATCCCAACTCCCTGCCACGTCTTGCAGTGGATTTATTCGTTCTACTGTCGTCACACAGTTGTGGTAATGCCGACAAAAGAAGCGAATCGTTTTTTACAAGCAGATAGGGTGGAGTTTCCGCCCAAAATGGATTGCTAGCACAAATGCGATGTGCGTCTGTGAATGGTCGTTGACAACGAGGCTCAGACAACAAAGAGGAATGCTACGGTTTGCACGAGGGATTGTCATGTGTCTACTATGCAACCCTAGTCGACGTCTGGATCACATTCGTAGCCACGTTTCATGGATCAAATGCCTCCCAAAGCAGTAAAGCTCAGACAACAAAGAGGAATGCTACGGTTTGCGCGAGAGATTGTCATGTGTCTTCTATGCAACCCTAGTCGACGTCTGGATCACATTCGTAGCCTCGTTTCATTGATCAAAAGGCCTCCAAAAGAGTGTTTCAGTTTTGAACATGACCAGGCGCTGGAAGCGTCGATGGTTATGGAAATTCACGTGATCTACAAGCCAAACGCATGGTGCGGAAACACTAGTGCTTGCCAGCACGCTTCGCTGTCATGACGAGTGGGTTTGTGGGCATCAGCTCCAGCGATACGACATGGCTGCAGTCATTTGGTTGGGCCAGCGAAAACTCGTAGCGCTTGAGCAGGTTCGCCATCACGACGCGAAGCTCGAGCATCGCGAGCTTCATGCCGATACAGACACGGGGGCCCGAGCTAAACGTGAGGAACTTGGAGCTTGAGACCGCGAGGAGCTCACCGGTCGTGGCGTCAAGCCAGCGCTCGGGTTTGAATTCAGCTGCGTCAGGACCCCACACACTGGGCAAACGAGCAAGCGAGAACGGATGTAGCAGGACGTGGTCACCTTTCGTGATAGAAATACCGCCACCGATCACTGTATCCTTGAGTGCCTCTCGCTGAGTCATGGGGATCGTCGGATACAGCCGCAAAACTTCTTTGATGGTCGCTTCCAAGTATACCAACTTCTGGATATGGTCCGTTGTGACATACGCTTCGTCATCGGCCATCAAATCCGAGAGTTGCGTGGCCATTTCATCTCGAACCTTGTTCTCCACACGCGGATGCTTGGCGAGCATCAAGAAGATCCACACAAGCGCCATGGCCGATGTGCCTCGCGCGCCAAGTACAAATGTGAGGATAAAGTCCTTGAGGTTTTCCGCACGGAGACCGTCCTTGTCCTCGGAGCTTTGCTCCAGGAAGAGCTCGACAACGCTTTTGATTTCCTCGCCATCGTTTTTATCGCGCGGCTTGCGCTGGCGTGCTGCCGCGGCCTCAAGACTCTTGTCCACGACGGCGTTCAACCACTGGTGAACATTGCTCATCGCGTCGGCGAGCACACGCTCGGGCCCTACGCCGAGCCACCGCTCGGCCTTCCAGTAAAACCGCGGCATTGCCTCACGGCGCAAAAGCACAGGCGTCACGAGCTCGATCGCGTTTTCCATCGGGTGCTCTTCCTCACTTCCGATCAACGGGAGATCGATACCCAACCCAACTTCCGCAAAAGTCTGGAGCGCGAATTCGTGGAACAGCTTGAGCATATCGACGGGCTCGCCCCGTGACGACGCCTTGTCGATCACGTCGTAGACTTGGGTCATGTTCTTGCGCATGTGGGTCGTCATGCACGTACGCAGCGACCGCGCCGTGAAAAACTTGGCCGCGGCCTTACGCTGGTGGTACCATGTCTCACCGTCCGTGGTCACGATCGACTTCCCGAAGAGATCCACCATGGTCTCATTGCCAGCCTCGCCGTGGACGAACGTATCAAACTGGGTGGTCAAGACATCGTGGACCAGCTCGGGGTTGGTGAGTACGAGCAGCGTCGTGACGCCAGGGACGTGGATGCGCCAGGGCTCGCCTCTGAGCCGGAGGCTCGTCTCGGTGATCCACTCGTGGATGCGCGGCGCATTTCGCGCAAACTCAGGAAGATCGCCCAGCAGCCGACTGTGCGACTCGAGTGTGTGGACTACCTGACCGGATTTCTCCGCCGTCGGTGTGTGAGAGGTCTTGGTTAGCGATAATAACGTGTAGAGCGCGAGTGCGCCACCAAGACCGGCGGCTACCGCGACGGCTGAGTCGCGCTGGGCGAGATCCGTAGCGCTGAGCATGGTGGGTGTTGTGGAGCTCGAGGAAGTGGAAATGACGAGAATAGCGTCGAGTGATAACGCAAACGACGTCAAGTATAGGCCAGTGCTGGAAACTGTAGAGACCACGCCGAGGTCGCGCGCCAACGATTGGATAGGTGGATATCTCCCGTGACATTTGACATGGGAGCACACCGCCGGAAGCGAGCCACCCGGCCGGCCAGTGGCCGTTGGACGCCAGTGATGAATCCCCACCACGAAGCATCCGCCACGCTCAAAGGACGTCGCGCGCTCTCGACAACGAACTCGTAGGCTGTGTCAATCACAACTAGTCGCTTGTGATTCACAAGCGAGAGCTGGATCCGGACTAGAGCCCCCACGCTTCCACTTCCGTCGACCATACACAGACTGGATCCTGGCCGACAGGGCCAGAGCCACTCGTATTCGCGAGAGCCCCACCGCCCCGCCAAGTCTTCAAATACCAAAGATGCGAGCACCAGCACCCAATCCAACTTCAACCGGTGTCATCGTGATCTGATTTCTAAGGTCTCGCAGTGTCCGAGATCTGGAGGAGCATCCGTGGCTGGATTGATTTTCTGCCAATCAGTCAAATCCCATATGGTGATCTCTTCGAATTTGACCCAATGGAATGGGTACATGAGACCTGTGCCACATCACCCTGTTGTGCATAACCAGGCTCACTGCTGCGCGGGAACGTGTCCCGCAAGACGGGACGGCGTGATTCGGTCTTCGCGGGCATGGCTCCGCTCCCACACACCGTGGGGCGATGGTCTCGGCGATGGGGGGGAGCCAGCGGGGACCTTCTCCCTTGTTCTTGTCCCCATGGTTATGCATGTCCACACGAGAGGCAGCTTCTCTCCCACAATCGTTCTCTATATCTCGGAAAATGAAGATCGTCTCGCCGTTCTCGTTCGACGCGCCAGAGCTCACGCTGCCGCTGCTCACGGGGCTCGGCGGCGCGGTGGCGCTCGCGCTTTGGGCGCTGTACTCGGCCGCCGTGGCCAAGCCGGCCAAGTACGAGCCCCACAAGCCCGGCGAGACCAGGGTCCATGTACTCCCCGGTCGCAAACCGCTGCTCGGTGATCTGCAAGACATGGCGCGCCACGGCGACCGCATCAACTACTGGATCGCTGAGACGAGCCTGCGGTACGGCGGCGAACCGTGGCGCATCTACCTGCCCGGCATGATGAACATTCTCGTGCTCACGACACCAGAGCTCATCGAGGAAGTCATGGCCACACAGTTTGACAACTTTATCCGCGGCGAGGCTGCGATCCAGACTGTCGAGGACCTGTACGGGCGCTCGTTTGTGACCTCGGACGGCGAGCGCTGGTACCACCAGCGCAAGGCCGCGACGCGGTTCTTCACGGCGCGGTCGCTGCGCACTTGCATGACGACCAACATGCGCAAAAACATGACACACGTGTGCGACGTCGTCGACCGCGCGATCGCCTCGGGCTCGACGCTCAACATGTACATGCTGTTCCAGCAATTTGCGATGCAGACGTTCGTTGAGGTCGGCCTTGGCATCGAAATGAATGTGATTGGCACAACCGATCTCCACGTGCTCGAGCACGCCATGGAAGAGGCAACCCCCGTGGTGATGCGTCGCGGCTCGCTGCCGGCGTGGTACTGGAAGCTCGAGCGCTGGCTCAACGTGGGCCAGGAACGCAAAGTCAAGGCCGCGATGGACGCTGTGTACGCGTGGCTCCACGACGCTATGCCCAAGAGTCTCGAGGCTGCGACGAAGCGCCAACAAGCACGCGAAGAGGCCACGAAGAATGGCGTGGCGATGCCAGCGGAAGATATCAAGAGCCTCGTCGAGTTGTTCCTCGAGCAGAGCTCTGAGGACAAAGACGGGCTCGCGGCCGAGGATCTCCCCGACTTGGTGCTGTCTTTTGTGCTCGCGGCACGTGGCACTTCCGCCACAGCACTTCTCTGGATCTTGGCAATCATCGCCAAGCACCCGGAGGTTGAGAGGCGTATCCGTGAAGAGATGCAGGCCGTGCTCAGTGATCTGGACGAGGATGCGTACGTGACAAGCGAGTACATCTCCAAGCTCGTGTACTTGGAAGCGACAATCCGCGAGGTCATGCGGCTGTACCCGACAATCCCGATGAACCAGCGCGTGGCTGCCCGTGACACTGTCATTGGCGGCTCGATCCCGGTCAAGAAGGGAGACGTCTTCTTCATCCACCCGTACTCGATGGCGCGCCTGCCCAGCGTGTGGGGACCCGACGCGGCCGAGTTCAAGCCTGAGCGCTGGATCAATCCGACCACAGGCGAGCTGCTGAGCTTCGCGGCCTCCAAATTCAACGCATTCAGCGCTGGACCGCGCAGCTGCATCGGCATGAAGCTCGCGATGCTCGAGCTGCGTATCGTCGCGGCGAACTTGCTGAAGCGCTACCACTTTTCGCTTGCCGTGCCAAACGATCTCCACCACATCGTTTCGATTGAGCTTATGCCGGCGGATCCCGTCGTCTTCAAGGCCGAGCGCGTGACTGCGACCAAGTGAGATGACAGTCCGAGAGAAGAAGAGGAAGAAGATAGAGAGGGAGAGAGAGAGAGAGAGAGAGAGAGAGAGAGAGAGAGAGAGAGAGAGAGAGAG
>JAADVT010000501.1:0-23894 GCA_023335895.1 Pythium rishiriense
CCTTTCCGGTGGCCCAGCGCAGTTCGAGGAGTTGATGGAGATCCATACCAGATCACCACTGCTTCAAATGCTATGTGACGTATGTGATGGGTTGGATCATCCGGCGCTTCAGCTTCATAGAGCTATTTATTGATCGAGCCCTTCAGCTCGCTCTCTGAACGTACTGATCTATTTGTTGAAGTGTGCTGAAATGTATTTTTACTTGTCTGTTTTAAACACCATGTATCACCTTCTGCAAGGATTCAGGATTTGTATCACCTTCTGCAATTTTCCCTTTGTTCAACTTTCGGAGGAACGAGAGGGCGCATCATAAATCCCTAGGAACGAATAATCTGGGCAGCGATCATGGTATCTTGGTAACAACAGCATACTCAAGAACCTTATACAAATGATAATTGGTGGAATCCGATGCTGTTTCGTTAACGTCCATGTGAGACCGTCAGATGTTGCTGAACCCATGCTGGACGGGTCATCAACCTCGTATATCGTATCCAAACTGGACGTAAGCATTCTCATAACACAGCAAAGTCCGTATCAATACCTCTAATATCATATTTAACACCAAAGATGGTTGCTTTGAGAAACCAGGCGCTGTGTGACGCACCCACATCGCCGTGTTCAGACTCGCTTCCGTTGCGAGCACGACGCCATAGCTACACCTTCTGCACATGGGACACACGGATTTCGCAGCGCCACGGACTGAGCTCATTCTTCAATCCTCCGCCAATCCACCACGATGAAGTCGACCATCCCACCATCCACGCCCCAGCCAGACTCCGCCGTCGACGCCGCGCCCTACTCGCTTGTCCAGATTGACCCACCGCCGTCGTCAACTGCGATCCCGCGGCTCGCGGTGACGTGGTCCAATGTGTCATTCTCGGTCGCGCTCAAGGACCCCGAGACCAAGCAGCTCGTCGACAAGCCGATCCTCCACGGCGTCTCGGGCGAGGCTCTCCCCGGGGAGCTGCTCGTAGTGATGGGGCCGTCGGGAGCAGGCAAGAGCACCCTACTGGATTGTATTGCCAACCGCAACGCTGCGTCCACGGGGGTCGTCCGTGTCAACGGCTGCGCGTGGACGACGACGTTGACCAAACGCGCGTGCTACGTGCTCCAGGACGACCTCTTCTACGCGAATCTCACGGTCCAAGAACACCTGCTGCTCCAGGCCGAGCTCCGAATGGGCCACCACGTACCGCCCATCGAGCGCGCGAACCGGGTGGCCGAGATCCTGAGCGAGCTAGGGCTCTCCAAGGTCGTGCACTCGCCCATCGGCGACGTGAACGTCAAAGGGCTCTCAGGTGGCCAGCGCAAGCGGCTCGCACTCGCGACCGAACTACTCACCAACCCGTCGATCTTGTTTGTCGACGAGCCGACGTCGGGACTGGATAGCTTCATGGCCGAGACCGTTGTGCGCCAGATGCAGGCACTTGCACGCCGCGGACGCACAGTGATCGCGACAATCCACCAGCCGTCGAGCGCCATGGTCCAGCTCTTTGACAAGCTCCACTTGCTCGCCGATGGCCGTACGGTGTTCCGCGGCAAGACCAGTGAGAGCGTTGCGTACTTCCAGTCGCAGGGGCTCAGCTGCCCGCCGTTCATGAACCCGACCGAGTTTTTCATGCAACAACTGATCACGATGGACGGCGACACCGACGCTGGGCCACGCGTCGATCGACTCATCGACGCCTGGACAGTGGCTGAAACGACTCTCCTCACCCAAATCTCACCGGCCTCAGAAGCCGACGAGAGCCTCGTCGTTCCGGCCCAGGACCCCCGCAACGGCGTCGCGAACCACGTCCGCGTGTTGTGTCATCGCAATCTCCTGCGGCTCGTGCGTGACGTCGTGGCGTTCCGCGCACGCCTCGCGATGACGATCGTCATGTCTGTGCTTTGTGGGCTCGTGTTCTTGCAGCTCACGGTGAGCCAGACGGGCATCCAGGATTTCACGGGCGTGATCTTTTTCCTCGCCGTCAACCAGTTCATCTTCTCGGCCAACCCCGAGTTCATCTCCGTCCCGCTCGAGATCCCGCTCGTGCTGCGTGAGCACAACGGCGGGCTGTACCACGTGCTCAGCTGGTATGTCGCCAAGAACGTGAGCGAGCTGCCGTTCCAGCTCGTGTACCCGATGCTCTTCCTCATCCCGAGCTACTTTCTCGTGGGCTTCCAAAGCAACGCCGAGATGTTCTTCACGTTCTACCTGTTCATCACGCTCGTCGCGAGCGCGGCCACGGGCATGGGGTACATGGTCTCGTGCGCCGTGAAGCGAGTGGATCTCGCGCCGACGGTCGGCGTACTGCTACTGCTGCCGTTCCTGCTCTTTGGGGGGATCTTCATCAACAGCGACTCGACGCCCGTGTACTTTGTGTGGCTCCAGCAGCTCTCGCCCATCAAGTACGGCTTCCACGGGCTCATGCGCGCGTTCTGGACCAAAGTGCCCGTGATCGAGTGCGCCGCCGGCGCGGCCTGCCGCGCCACCTCGGGGCACACCGTGCTCGCGAGCAACCACATCCACGAGGACAGGCTCTGGGCCGACTGCGTGGTCTTGGCCGCGATCAACGTCGGCTTCCGCGTTGCCGGCGCGCTGCTGCTCTGGCGCCGCGCCGCGCGTCGAAGCCGCTGAGTGCTACTCGAAGCAGACACACGCACAGTTTTCTTCTTTTTTCTCTTCTTACGCCTCGACGATAGCGAAGCTATCGACTAACTACACGCTCATATACTACTAAACTCGGATCACAAGTCAAAAGTTCGTCACGGAGTACTCGGGGGGCGTCCTCTGTGTAGGCCGCAGTGGATGAAATCCGAACAACACTAAGACAGCAAGAACTGGATTGCGAGCCGTCGATCCGAACCGGTCTCCTCCCACTCTCGCGTCTTGTGTTCCTCCATCTCGTCCTCGCCGACCTGGTCGTTGGCTTGCACGGCCATGGTTGTGGCGCGTTTCGATTTGGATGCACTGAAGCCCAGATCATTGAGCTCCCTCTTACTGTCATGGTTCGATCCGCCGGAGACCGTGCTCGACATATCAGGTGCTTCAGCCAGGCGGAGGCCATCATGCTTTGGTTCTGGGCCTGGACCATACTTGTCGCTCTCGTCGGGGTCGCACTCGTCAACGAGTGTAAATCGGTTCCGGTTGACGCGTGGCAGGTCCTCGACCATGCTCTCCTCGACGACGTTGGCGGTCCGCACGATGGTCGCCGCGAGCGCGGCGTCGCCCAGTACGCGCGTGACGGCCGCGAGCAGGTCAGTCTCGTCGTCGTGGCGCACCAGGCGTCCTTGGTCGTTGAAGTGGAGAAAAAACACGATGGGCGTGACCATCTCTTTGCCGAGCAGGCGCTGGGTCAGGTCGGGGTCGCGTAGTACGATGGGGAAGACCATACGAAGCGCGTCCATGGTGAAGGATCCGTAAAAGGTCCCGTCGCCACGGAGGACGCAGCTTTGATCGTTGCGGTCGTCGGGCGTCGTGGAGGCCATGACGCGCACGCTGTGCATCGTGTACTATCGTATGGCAAAGTAGGACGTGTACAGCCGCCACTGTTCGAGCAGCATGTCTCGTCCGAGTCCGGTCACGCCGAGTGTGAGCTGTTCGTCGGCGATGGCCTCGATAAAAGCCGGCGGTATACTGTCAAGCACGCGGTAGCCGCGTGAGAAGACGCGAAAGTATTCCTGGGCACGTCGGAAGGCCGATCCGTCGGCGTCGCGTGCAGTCGAGAGCGCTCTCGAATAGAGCATGGAGCGGTGGAGCGTGAGCTGGTGGATCTCGCGGCGCAGCTCGTTGACGTCGAGCGCGAGGTTGTAGAGCCTCGAACGCGCGCGCTGCTTGGTGTCGAGCCGCTGGCGACTCGCAGATGGCTTGGCTCTCCTGCCCGTCCGCTTGGTATCTCGATCGTCCTGGGGCGTCGGGAGCGGAGGAGGGCGAGGAAGTCTTCTGGCGACGCGGTATCGCTCGACGTACGAGCTCATGGTTGATTGTGAGCCAGCCTGGCTCGGACGGGCGACAAGATCCTTGTGTGCGAGCGGACACGACGCGATCGATTTCGTTTCGTTGGTTAAGGCGCTTGGCGTCACAAATCCAGTTGTGATGAGACTCCGATTTTTCTTTTTCGGGGAGAAACGTTAATTTACAGACGGCTGGACGACTGGTCCTAACCTAGATTCCATATTTTTGTTCTTTCAAATGTGACTTGAAGTGAGATAGATCAGAATAGTTGGAGTGGTAGCGACACCAGGGTCTGGTAAACCTTTTTGGCTGAGTCGCTGGGCCGTCTCATGAAGCAGCTTTTGTTGTTGTCTAAACGGCTTCTCACGTCAGCGGCTTTTGATGCCTCCAACCCACGTAGTGGAACAACATTAATCATTGCTGATCACGATGGACGCGGGTGGGGTCCGGTCTCCCCCAACAACGACAGATCATGTCCGTGCGACTGGATGTCTTGCCTGTCATGGATAACCTTCGAGAAGATCGTACTTGTTTGAAGTTCCCCACCGCCAACACGACGATGGGGGACACATCAACGTCGACTAGCGTACCGTGACAACTGGCCAACTCCAACATATCGACACACCGCGACGCTCGTTCTGACAAGTCGTGCTTTCCACGTGCAAATTCAAGCAGGCACTCGACGACAAAAGCGTCGGCTCCTTGTCTCGACAGAGAATCTCCGCGCACAGCCCCAAAGCATGCAATGAATTCACGCGTTGTCTCCCGCTGGAGAGGGTCCTGACTGTGATCCATGTGGGGCTAATACGCGTGTGGACCACATCGCCGTGTGCATGGAACGACAAGCGACTCTGCGAGTCGAGTTCCCTCCTTTGCCCACGAAGTCGACACGAAGGCTCCTCGAACCACCCGAACAAAAAGGGAATAAAACAGTCTCCGCCGTTCTTCAAGTATCAGGTCTACGGGCACCAAGTATTTGGACAGGTATCGACCGAGTCACTCCGCAAGACACGCATCCATTACTCTTGGCAGGAACCACATGTCTTACAGTCTGCTCACAAGCGCATCCTTCTGGACGGATCCATGGAAGGAACACTGGATCGCATCGTCCACCACGCTGGACTCGGAAGGTTCGATTTTTTGTGTGTGTGCGGCAGTTGCGAGGCGAAACACTTTTCTCATTGACTCTTGATCAAGACAACAACACCCGACGGTCTCGGCAATCTGTCGTGGAGATCCACACGCCACGGATTTCGAACCTTTGTTCCCCGTACCGCCCCCCGTCGCGACTTGGTCGCGCCGAGTGTTCCTCTCTTGCTCTCGTCGAGTCCACTCGCAAATCCACGCTCGAGCTCACCAGCCTCCAGCTTTCCTTCCTCCCGAAATGCAGAGCTCTGTCCACGAGATCGTGTTCAGCGCGCCGCGCCCGCCCCGCGCCACACCGGCGGCGTCGCGCCGTGGCACCAAGACCAAGAAAAAGGACAAGTCCAGGGCGTCCGATGGCGCGATCGTGCTGGTGGCCCACGCCAACTCGACCGAGCGCGTCAAGTCCAAGATGTACAACCTCACGCTCGACGTCAACAACCTCAAGCAGCAAGTCGCGTCGCTCGAGACCTACCGCTCGATCCTGTACGCGCGCGCGCTCGTGTCGCAGTACGACCTCGACGGCTCGATCCTCAAAAAGGCCAAGCAGTATTTTGGTGTCTTCCAGCGCGGGTACCAATCCGTGGATCGCCGCCCGGCGGCGCTGCTGACAGCGATCGCGGACGAGGACCTCTCGATCGGCAACACGGGCTTTGGGCGCGACATGTTGCTCGAGCAGTGGCGCCGGTACACGGAATATTTTGGCATGCACCGCTGTGAAGTCCCCACGGCCCAGATTCTGCCGGGCACCAAGGACGAGCACTGGGAGGAAGATGAGAACGCGACCGTCACGGTGCGCGCCGCGCTCACGTTCCACGGTTCCTTTACGCCGACGGCGCTCGCGCTCGTGTTCCCCGCTGTGCTCAGAGACCCAGACCTCACGCAGGAACTTTTGGAGAAGCCCTTCAGCGCGGACGCCGTGTTCCACTTGTACTTTAACAAGTCGGGCATGCTCGTCCGCCATGACGTCGACACCGACTTCTTTGCTGTGCTGGCCACTGCGCTCGGCGATCCCGTGCGCGCCGCTGAGATAATGCAAATGGTTGGCGTCGCCGAAGAGAGCATGCTCGCGGACCCGGACAACGTCGATGACAGTGGTGACGCGCCACCCCCGTTCATCGAGCCGGTCGAGCGCATTGCGCAGACCAAGCGGACCCGTTTCGCGGTCGTGAGCGACGAGGACAGTGACTACACCGACGAGGACTACCAGACGACGCGTGACCAGGCTGCCGTTATCGAGCCAGATGCCGAGCCCAACGAACCAGCCCCCGTGAGTGCGGATGCGAGGCTGACTGTTGACTTCTTGCTCTCATGAGAAAGCCACCAAACCCATCCGTGGTGCTTCGTGTTGTGTAGTTGTATAAACGATTCGATAATACATCAAGATATGTATCACTGTTGATGCGAAACATCAAGCTGCCGGGCGTCATCGACGGGTAGCGTCGCCTCGAGTTGCGTTAGCAGCTCCTCGCACAGACTCTTGTATCCAACGCCAAACATGTTGTAGTGGTTGAGCGCGTGGTACAGCTGATACAACGCCACTCGGTCGTGGTAACGAGCGGCGCGCGGCATCTCCGTCTCGTAGGCTGTGTAAAATGTATCTGGAAGATGGCCAAACAGTGTCATCATGGCCAGATCCGCCTCGCTGTGACCGTAGTAACACGCCGGGTCAAAAATGACAGGTTCACCGTCGCGCGTAAACCCCCAGTTGCCTTGCCACAGATCGCCGTGGAGAAGACTCGGGCGGATGACCTCCTTCGCATCAAAAAAGGAACCGACCGAGTCAATCACTCGGCCAACACGCCGTACAAACTCTTCATCTCGACACCCGCGCTGGCCTCGCAGAAGATCCAGCTGAAACTGCAAGCGATTGCGCTTGAAGAACGTGATCCAGTCTCGCTCGCGTGGCGTGTTTTTCTGGGGTGTCGCGCCCAGATAGTTGTCCACGTCAAAGCCAAACGTCGAGGTGGCGGCCTGTGATCGAGAGTGGAGCCTGCCGAGCGCCGAGCCCAGCGCAGCGTAGTCTGGATTCCCTCGATTCATTGGAATATAGGTCATCACCAGGTACGCAGTGTCGTCGTCGCGACCCACGTGGTGGACTTGAGGGACGCGCACCGCGTGGGTGTCCGCGAGCGCCCGGAGACTCGCAGCCTCGCTCTCGCACGCGTGTTCGTTATCGGAGACCTTGACGAACAACGACCGTCCACTGAACTCCACCGTGAAAGACGCGCTCTCGGAACAGCCGCTGTGTTCGCGACGCACGCGCAGCTCCGCGCCCGTGACGTCGTCGCCAAATTCGCGGGCGACCAGCGCGCGTACCTTCGCGACAGTCATGTGGGGTGGCTGTTGGAGTGTTCTCATCGAGGACTCGCCACACAGACGACCTTCGATTTTCGATACGTGTATCATTCTCTAGAGGGCCGGGTTGAAGTACAAATCACGTTTCACAGGGTCTCCAGTATCCCATGGCGGCCGACGAGAGACCACGTGGATGAGGCAGCGCATGCCAAGCGCATACTTTTTTGGGGTTGGGATGCCGTGGCAATGAGATCGGTCAGAGGTGGCTCAGGTACAGCGGTTCACCAATGCCCCCTTTGGAATATCAAGAAGAGATTCGATTGAGTAATTGGACTCAAGTAGTGGATATCAATTCCGAATCCGACGACTCGGGCTTGCCGTGTTCTGTCCACGTTGGCTAGTACGGATTTGGGCGGTCGAACGTGTCGTTGGGTGGCCCTTCCTGGTGAAAAGGGTCGAACTCATATTCACGGATGCTTCCAAGACATTCATATCATGGGGTGTACAGTATACACGGTTCGATGACTTGTCTAGAAATCCATTTGGAACGAAGGCGTATAAATGTAGAAAACGAATCATTCCCTGTATTTTGCACCCATGTGGGGCTGGATCTTTTGTGAGCTACATCACACAAAGACTTGTTTATGTGAGAATGGTGCAACACACATAGCCGAGACTGTGGCTCGTCCATGTCTCAGACATGGGGCCATTTTGTGAAGCCGGACCAGCGACTTTCGTCGCAAGAAGTTGGCTACTGTATGCCAGGGTGCCGAGGGTCACTGTCCCGTGGGATTTTTTTGTAAAGATTAAAAATGCTGAGTGATGATCTCGACAACGACAATCTTGACTAGATCCTCGAGCGGGTTTGCCGAGCAACCTGCGGAAATCGTCCAGCACCCGCAACGGAACCTTATTTTTTTCCTTCGAGATTCTCACTTCTCTCAACGGTCAATGTCGCAACGGACGGCCGGCGAAGCATCCAAACTCTCCACCCAACTGCGCGTGCGGAATGGCCTGGCCTCAGCCAACCCTATTGACTCTAGAATTCCTTGTGAACCTGCTATTTGAAACCAAAGCGAACCCAACATTTTCGTGCTGCCCAACATGAGAAAGCCCTGTTCCCAACGATCTTCTAGCGCTTGAACCTTCGCCCTGGCGACATCTTGGGAGAATTCGATTGTCTCATTCTCACTCCTCACACCACGATTTATTGTGGATTGAAGGCCAGTGCCTTGTTCGTTCCTCCAGCCTCCCCCCGGAAGCGATTGCCCTTGCACAACTGAGCGTTTTTGGTAGGTCGCCAGACACCGTGTCTATTGCTCATTCGACAATCTGCCGAGGTCCACACAAGCAAAGCCACCTGCTCCAGTTCGAGATGTCTCGCCGTTCCAACGACGCTCGATACGACGTCTGCCTCATTCTGGCCACCACCGCACCGCCCAATCCGGCACTCGATCGCGCGAAGCCGTTGCAGCACGTCAGTCTCCAGTACGAGGATCCGCTTGATTACGCTTACCCGCCGTCCAACCTGGCGCTACTCCCCGGCGAGTATCTTACCAACATGAGTGGTCAGCGAGACGGTCGGTACATCTACTCGCTTACTTTCGAAACCAGTCTGCAACGGTCTCTCATTGTGGGCGACATCGCGTGGCGAGGCGAGACGATCTGGTTCACGGCACCAAGTGGCCACGAGCTTCGCTCCATTGATGTCATGACAGATTGGTCTGGCGCCGCTATCAGCGTCCGCCCGCATTTCGCTCCACGCAGCCTCGTGGCCACGCACTACGCGGCGGTATGGCGCAAGATGCTCGACAAAATCCAACGAAAGGCTGACAAACGAGATGAACTCAAACGCGATGACGTCAATACCGTTCTCACGCGACTAGATGGCGTTATGACACGGCTAAGGTTTCTGGACGATCGCCAAACCATCTCGCCCAGTGCACTAGCTGCCACATTTGACAGTATGCTCACACACGCGCTCGTCGAGGTCTTCTCCTGCTCCAACATCTTGGCCGTTGCGTTGACGCTCCGCAACGGGGCAACCCAGCGCATTGCCAACCTCGGCAAGCTGTCCGAGCGATTGCAGAAGCTCTCGGAGGTGCTAGCCGACCGATTTGAAGGGACGGAGCTTCGGTTCTTGACTGTGGCATCCGCGAGCGACGGCGCCGACACTGTGCCGTTCTTGTTGTGCTTTGTTCGACAGCCAATCACTCCCCACAACTGCGATGCGGCCATCGACGTGATTCGGTGCAACGTGCGAACGATGGCCAACTACCGCCTCGACTACGTCTCCCGGCTCATGCACTATTTTGTGTGCACCGGTGACCTGGCACGGCTTGAGACCGTCGTAGAAGTTGAGGCAGCATACCGCACCCAGACAAAAGCACAAGTGTTCAAGGCCTGGGAAGAATTTGTGCCGGCTATTCGGCTCGCGATCAAGCACCGCCATGCCCATGTGCTCAAGTGGCTGCTCTTCGAGGTACGCCTCTTTCCGGAAGACCGAGTCCCGGTGGTGCAGCTGGACGACCACAGCGAGGATCGCCTCTGGACAATCGACGAACTGTTGACGAAGCGAACTCACGAAGCCGGACCCGATCGGGACGAATTAGCGTGCTGCCACCAGTATGTGATGCGCGTGCGCAGGGCGCGTGCCTTCCAAGAGCAGGCGCACGCGCTTGTTAACCGAGGCGATGGTGGGGACCCAGAGATTGCGTCGAAAGTGGAGCAGTTGGTACCGCTCATCACGCACGCGTTTGACCTCAAGTGGCTCTTTACATGCGTGGATCTGTACAATATCCCGTGCATGCAGGCCCAGCGGCTCTTTATGAGAGCGTTCAAGCGTGTGCTCGCCGAGGATCTCGTGCTTGATCCGTCGTCTGCGATTTTCTTCAACCGCGCGTTCAAGGACGCCAAACGGCAGGGCTATATCAGCCGCGACCGTGCCTACGCGATTGAAGTCGACTTCCAACGCGCGCACGTGAAAGGCAGCGACTGGGTGCGCGAGCTTCAGAGGCAAGTGCGCCAGACCGTCCACGCGATGGATAGCGCTCAGGCGCGGATCGACACGCTCCAGCACTCGCTCGAGCACCTGCGCCAGTCGATTGCACACCGCGAACAGACAAACCAGGAACGCCAGTGCCGCAAGCAGCTGCTCTCGACCGTGGCGTCGCTGCTACCCATGGTCTCCCCGGCGTTTTCCATCCTGGACCAGTGCATCAGCCTGTGCAATCCCTTTGCGATCGTGAGCATGATCACGGATACCAGTCACATCACGAACGATGTCGACTTGGACCGCTTTCTGCGTGGCGACAACTACAGCGGTGGGTTGAGGCTCCAGCCGGGCCTCGCTGAGGAGCTCCGAGACGTCCATATCAATGCTGACGACCTGATGGACGTACTCCGTGACGCGATCCGCAAGGACTCGCAGAGCGACGACGACGCGCCGCAGTGCGACGACGGCGAGAAAAAACCCCGGTCCGACTCAGCCACACAACGTTTACGCTTCCGGGATGTGGTCACGTTGTACATGGAGCAACGCCGCGAGCTCGACGAGGTCATGCAGACATCCTTCCGCATGCAGCAAGCGAGCGACTCCGTACTTGTGGACAACAAGCCGACGTGGAAGTGGTATAACATGCTCACGAGCGTGCGTAGCTTCTTTTCACGACCGTGAGGCCCACCAAAGCTTCACCTGGTCAAGCCCTTACGTTGAAAGAAGGCAATTATTGTATGTCGTGCACGAAGTTCATCGGTCGATTGACACCTCCTATAGTAGATTGACCTTCAATAAATGTACGACCAATACATTCGTTTGATAGCTTGCTGGTTGACAACGCCTTTCACCGAACTTCTCAAAACGCATTATGGAGACTAGCGAGACCGCGGTTAGTCGATCGCCCACCGTCTGGAGCTGCTCAGACGTGCAATTCGTTTTTGTGCGGTATCAGACGGCATAGAACACATATGCATGGTTTATTTTGCCATACCAAGAACTTGAGACGAGGTCAAATCAAAACGCATATGGCATTCGTATGAGCTGGTGTGTCTTATCTGGAAAGCCAATTTAAGCGCGAATGCGTCGGAAGTTCCGATGCGTCCGACTCGGAACATCCATGAACCGAGGCGATTTGGCAGCATACGAGACCAAGAATGCCATTGAAAGCCCTACTACAGCTGGGCATTGTGTGAGTAGCAGCGTTCTGAGCAGAGCTGGGACCCGCGATGACCGATGCCAGATTCCTTCCGCTAGACGCTGTTCTCCGTAAACATGAAGCTTCTCGCCATCAACTCGCCGCAACACTACTCTTCCATGCAGTACAAGCGCTTTCAGACATGCACTCTACCGGGACGGTCCATGGCGATCTGAGATGCGAGAACATACTTGTCCACCCGACTCCCAGACCGTCACACTAGGTGGACTACACTACATGTTCGACTGGAGCGCACTACGCTTCCGCTTGCGAAACCCGGACACAACGGCTCAGGAACTCGGCATTCCTGTGTCAGCGGCGATACGTTGGCTCGCTCCCGAGTGTATCGCAGGCGGCGTCCCCTCACCAGCTTCCGACATGTACGCGTTTGGGATTACAATGTATGAGGCGTTCACGGGAGTGATTCCGTTCGGGCATAAAGACGAGGCGTCAGTGCTCGAGCTCAAGAGGAGAAAAGACACGCAGCTGCCGAGTCAGCACGTCGAGAAGATCGACCGCGAGGCGTGGTCTCTGATCCAGGACTTGTGCCACAACCCGATGTCCCGTCCAAGTATGCGGATCGTGATCATGACGCTTCGGAACCTTCAAAGCAAGACTCTGATAGCTGCTTCAACCCAAGCGGCAGCGTTCACGCACCCTTCTGGGATGACATCGCCACATCAGTCGATACCTCTAGTACAACCACGACTGACTGGTGGCGCACATGTACACCATCCTCCTTCTGGGGGGGGGGGCAGACCGCAGTACCGACGTATCAGTACCCAACAGCTGCTGCAACGTACAACTACGGCGTCAGCGTACCGGCCACCACGACAACCGTTTCAAATCAGTACGATCCTCGAGTGGCTCCGACAGAAAACAACCAGTTTCTGCCTTCGAATGCAACACGGCCACCTGCGCCACCAGTGGCGAATCCTACACCAGACTGGAAGAAGGTCGCACGGGTCGTTGTCGTCTTCGCCATCGCAGTCTCCATCGCAGTACCTTCCAAGCTTCTCTCGCGGTCATCTGCATCAAGTTCGTCGTCCGACGACAGCGCCTCACCGACACCCACACCCTCGTCAACCTACAGATTGACAGCAACGCCGTCTCCAGCATGGACACCGTACCCTACAGCGACACCCACAACGACACCGACGTGGACACCTTCCCCGACAGCGACGCCAACCTCGACGCCGTCTCCGACCCCTTCCGCACCACTGGCCCTTCCGAAACGGGTGCCATCAAGCACCTCGTCTGTGTCGACGCTCATTGAAGCTACCGATCGCTGGAACATCGCAGGGCTTGCCGTAGCGTCTGACGGCACGATCTACGGCTCGGACGGTACCGTGATACCGTGATCTACAGTTTTCGCGAGGATAACACCGACCCGCCTGTACTCGTCGCTGGTTCGACGAGTGGGTACGTTAATGGCCCTGCGATGGCTGCGAAGTTCCAGTGCATCGAAAGCCTCGCGTTCGACACACAAGGCAACTTACTCGTCGCTGACGACGGGAACGTGCGCCTCCGCCGTGTGCGATTTGATACGACACCGCCGACCGTCGAGGACGTGGCTGGAAA
This sequence comes from Pythium rishiriense, assembly GCA_023335895.1. Lineage (NCBI taxonomy): Eukaryota > Oomycota > Peronosporomycetes > Pythiales > Pythiaceae > Pythium > Pythium rishiriense. The sequence continues at coordinate 13,153 of JAADVT010000501.1, forward strand.
CGGCCAGCGTGATACGGTCGACGGAACCCTTCTCAGTACGAGTTTCAAGTCGCTATCTGAGATCGCTGTCTCGCAGACGACTGGGGCCGTCTATGTGACCAGCAACTGGGCTGATCATGTCCGGAAGGTCGATCTCGACAAAGGGCTGGTAACCGTCTGGCGCTCGTGGATCGACTCGATCATCGCAGTCGCTGTATTCCCCGCGACCGACGAGGTCTATGTGTCCGCCGGTAGCCAGGTCAAGCGAAACCCCACCGACGGCTCGAACCTGTTTGCGACGGCGGGTGACGGCACACAAGGGTATAAAGACGCCTACGGCACCGGCGCACAATTCAGCAGTATTTTTGGGCTCGCATTCTCCGCGACTGGTGAAGTCTTGTTCATTGCCGACTCGCTCAACAACTGTATCCGCAAGTACACCGTCAGCACCAGGGAGGTCACGACAGTTGCTGGGCTTTGCGACATGTACACGAGGCCATTGGAATCCGTGGATGGCGACTCTACGAGCGCACGCTTTGCTCGGCCAGCAGCGCTCGCAGTCGGGCCCAACGGGACGCTGTACATCGCGGATGTCGGTGGCTCCGTCCCTCGTGTGCGCCGCATTGAAATCAGTTAAACTGAGCTAATACGTTCGCATGGAGTCCCACCATGGCACGACACCACAGTCAACAGCTCACTCAAAGTGTCTGGCTCGCAAGGACTCACCTGGTCCCCCAACACTCGGGGCTCTTTTTGACTCAGAGCGTTGGGCAAACCACTAAGGCCTTGTTGTGTGCGATCACACATATGTAGCCTGTTTTTGTCAAAACGGCGACTCGCTCATAGCCGGTACATGGGTTCGTTTTCGACATGCTTCGGCTTGCTGCTTTTGGTTCTCAGGGGGCCTTTGTGGAGAGATCCAGGATCCACTCCTCCTTGTGCGCGACGAGCCGTTTCGTGGGTGGGTGCTGAAGGAGATGAGTTTTATCACAAGAGAGAAGACGGAAGAGAAAAGATGAGAAGAAGAGAGGATGGGCTCGTTGGGATTTCACGCGCCAAAAGCGAGTTTGGCGATTCAGTCAGTGGGTGGCGCGCATTCCACAAAAAGGGACACAACGGGCATGTTTTCAACGTCGGAATGTCCCAGTATTAGATGCACCAATTCTCAATCGTGAGATCCTCATCTCAGCGTGCGCACACCAAGCTCCAGCCGGGTGTGAAGGAGATCGCCTGCGCGGTTGACCGACAAAATCGGCAGGCTTTCCAAACGAACAAGGTCATCGGATCCGTTCATTCCCAATTTTCTTCGGTCACACGCACTTACCCACTCCGGACTCTTCCTCGCCCCATTCCATCTCTTTCTGGACGATGTCTCCTGCCAACGCTTCAGCCACCAGCGACGTTCGCCGCATCGTCGCCGAATTCGCCTCGTGTGTCTCGTCGCCAGGACAGCAGCCAACGCTCCGCGATGTCGTCTTCGAGTACGATACGGACGTGTTGGCGACTCCTCCTCGTGGCGGATACGGGTTGGCCCTCTACCCGGGCGAGTTCCTCACGCATCTCAGCGGTCGTCGCGATACCCACTGTGTGTGTTCGCTGACGTTTGAGACCAGTCTCGGACGCCAACTCACCGTCGGTCCAGCCCATGGGGGCGGTGCGCCGTTCGCGATACCCGCGCCCAGCGGCCACGAGCTGCGCTTCCTCACGGTCATGCGCAATGCGTCGGGGTGGAGCATTCTAACGGTCCGTCCAACCTTCGTACGACGCAAGCGCGTCGTCGTCGACTACCGTGGCCAGTGGACCAAGCTGCTCAACAAGATGCACAAGAAAGCCGCCAAATACGACGAGCTTCCAAAGGCAGAGGTCGAACCATTCCTCCAATCCCTACGAAAAACGAGCGATCGTCTCGCACTTCTGGACGATCGACAAGTGGTTTCGCCCATCGCACTGGCCGCTGGGTTCGACGATCTGCTCAAAGACGCGTATCAACTCGTGTTCGTGCGACCGAACGCGCTCGCCAGGGCGTTGCTCCCAGGAACCAGCGTATCCCATCGCACGGACACGCTCCGTAAGATGGCGCAGCGACACCAGCGACTCGCCACGTGGCTTGAGGATCCGCTCGAACTCACAGAGCGTCGGATATTGACGGACCAGTCGTTTCGTGGCGCCGCCAAGGTCGAGCCGCTGGTGCGGCGCTTTACGTCACAGCCGGTGACACGGCTGAACCGGGACGCGGCTATGCTCGTGTTTCAGCACCACGCACACCTAATCAGTGGAGACTACGTCGCGGCGCTCGTGCGATTCCTTGTGTGCGTGGGCGATCTCGCCAATCTCCAAGACGTGGTCACGTCGTACGCTGGTCAGTCCAATCAGACGCCGGCCCGAGTCTTCAAGGCCTGGGGAGACAAGCTACCGGCCATCCGGCTCGCGATCCGGTACCGTCGAGTGGCAGTGCTACAATGGCTGGTATTGGACGTCGGTCTCTCCCCAGACGACGCCTCGCACGAGATTCCCCTGGACACTGACAGCGTCGAGCGCTGCTGGACCGTCGATGAACTACTGGACCGACTGGACGACACCGGTAATGATGACGGGCTTGCCAACTGCCGGCGACTCGTCTCACATGTCCGCAACGCGCGCGTGTTCCACCAGCGCACCCAGGCACTGGTCAGGCACTCGCCTCGCGGTGGAATTGAGTTATCGGACGTGGCAAGCCTGGTTCCACTCATCACGCACGCGTTCGACCTCAAGTGGCTTTTCACGCTGGTCGACTTGTGCGAACCCACCGCCCAGGAGAGACACCAGTTGTTTGCCCACGCCTTCGTCCACGTGCTGCGAGAGGACCTCGTGCTCGACGATCCGTCGCGCATCTTTTTCAAACGCGCGTACCGTCACGCACGGCGCCTCGGGTTCCTCTCCAAAGACGACGCGTTCGATGTCAAGGCCGAGTACGCCGGTGCGCATGTCAAACACTCGGTGTGGTTTCGCGAGCTCCAAGACCAAGTGCGACGCACGGTCCGCGACGTGGGGACCCAACGCGCACGGATCGGCGAGCTCCACCGTAGTCTCCACGACCTGCGCGCGTCGCTCGCCGAGAGGGAGCTGACCGACGAGGCACGCCGTGTGCGCAAGCAGCTTCTCGCGGTCGTCACCTCCGTCTTGCCGGTCGTCGCGCCGGCGTTCTCACTGCTGGAGCAGTGTCTGAACCACTGCGATCCGTTGGCGGTTGTCGTGGCGATCGTCGACGGCGTCGACGATACCGAGCTATTACAAGCGTTCCTGTCGGGACCCCACGACACGCCGGCCATGCGGCGGCTCCCGCTCCAGGAAGGGCTCGAGGACGCGCTCCAGGGGATCGATGTAGACCCACAGGAACTCGTCGAGATGCTTCGCGACGCTATCCGGGACGACAACCCGCCGGCCCATGGCAACGACGGCGAGACACGAGAACCCGACCAGGAGGAGGAACCCAGCGCTTGTGATGAACCCCACGCGGTCGCTACGATGGACACTTCGGCCACGCGGCCCAGCTTCCGTGCGGTCGTGAGTCGGTACATGGAACAGCGCCGGCTCCTCGAGAAGGCCATGCGGGACGCGATGGGCGACGACTACGTGCGGCTCTCGCGCATGTCGCTGCCCCGCGCGAGTGAGGTCGCCATGGACCCGCCGCCGACGTGGCAGTGGTACAACGTGTTCGCCAAGTACCTCCCGTGGCCCCAGTAGCTCCCCCACAACAACCGGCGTGGCTTCCATCGGAAGAAGACCACCCCCTATTCTAATAATCGACCATGCCTCGTGCCTTCTGCCATAGATGATCCAGAGTCGGGTCGTCATGCGGCGACCACGCGGCTCATCGAGCCACGCGATTTCAGCCAATCGATCCGAAATGCCTCGCCAGGCGGGCGTTTCCACGCGACAGCCCCCGCGTCTGTTGACGCCCCGCGCATCACGCCGTTGGCGAACAAATCACGATTATCGAAGGTTCTGGACTCACTCAATCTACGGTATCTAAGTAGATCATCGATTATTAATGTAGTATATACTGTGTTAACGACAAATGTGGTGTTCTTCCAGAAATCACAATACATTGAGGCACGACCACCACGTCGACTGCCTCCACACACAAGAGAACACGCGCGAACGAGTCAACACGCGTTGTCCTCCCCGTGGCAGAGCAAATGGCCGGCGGGGTGGAGCGCTTTTCTGTGGGCCGCCCACGTCGTGGCGGTCGGTCGTCCGCGTCGAGACCGGCCACGGTCTCCGCTATCACGGTCGCGACGCCACGTCGGACGCGTCCAGCGGACGAGTCGCATGTCGCCGCGCGACGAGCCACGGGCGCGCGCCTCACGTCCAAGCAGCGGCTCGTGTCGACGCTCTACAATCTCGACATGGACGTCGCGGCGCTGCGCCAGCAGATCGAGCAGCTCACGCTCCACCGCTCGTTACTCGAGACGCGCGCGCTGTACTCGCAGCACGACCTCGACGGCTCGGCCATCAAGAAGGCGCGAGGGTACTTTCACGCGTTCCGGCGCGGCTACCGCGACGCCGACGTCGCGTCGGCGGCCTACTTGACCTCGGTCGCCGACGAGGACCTCCAGCTGGGCGTGACCGACCTGGGCCGCGACATGCTGCTCGAGCAGTGGCGCCGGTACACGGCGTACTTTGCGATCCGCGAGTACGACATCCGCACGGTGCGCGTGATCGCCAGCGAGACCGAGTCGAGCGCCTGTGTCGTGCGGGGCGAGGGCGTGTTCCGCGGCACGTTCACGCGGCAGGCGCTCGAGATCGCGTTCCCGAGTGTGCTCCACGACCCGTGGCTCACGCAGGAGCTGCTGGGCCGCGCGCTCGTGACGCCCGTCGCGTTTGTGCTCCACTTTGACGACCACGGCCGCTTTGTGCGCCACGACGGCGAGGTCGATCTCTTTGCGGCGCTCGCGCAGACGCTCGGCGATCCGGTCCGCGCGGCTGCGATCATGGAGCGCGCCCACGTCGCCGATGAAGGCATGCTGGACGGAGCGCCCGAGGAGGACAAGGCGACGAGTGTCGAGCCCGTGGTGCGCGCGGCTCGCGTCAAGCGATCGCGCGTCGCGGACGGTGCGCATGGCTACAGTAGTGGCGAGGCGGAGACGGCTCCACGACACGACCCACGCTTCGGTGGCGAGCCCGACCACGAACCGGACGATGACGCCGGCGAGTGTGAAGAGGGCGTCTTCTTTGTGGCGCTGTGATGGACCGGGGGGTGCACGAGCCTCATCCACAGAAACGCCAGGAAAAAAATGTGTGTTTATGTACAATGTCACAGCGGAAAGAGAAATGGAGCATGATCCGTATCCGGGAAATGACGAGAGGAGAGCAACCCTGGCCTCCGAGTCGACGGGGGCTCGCACGCACAAACAGCCAACGGAGCTGGATGGAGCAAGTGAGATACGGCTGATCGTGCCCTGCGGACCGCGAACTTTGTCTGGCACGGGCGTGGGACACGGAGAACGCGACACGGACCACTGGTCTGTCTAGACGGGTGAAGCACGCACACTGAGTATTTCTGCGAGGAACCGCCGTCGCTGTCGGCCACAGGGCCAACGAAGCCATCAGTGGACGCCAAGCGGGGATCTGTTTCAGTACGATGGAACAGTCCAAACCTTTTCAAAGGTGGATGCACGGAAAAACCTAAACGAATTGGGTTTGAAGACGAAAAACTTTTTGACAGTGAACTGTCCGTTTGCCGGTGAGTCAGGCGGCTTTATCTCGACAAAAGACATTGGGTTTTCTTTTGTGAGACCCTCGGTGTCAGAGGCTCACGAGTCCTACTGACATCCAGAATCTCCACTGGCGGCGTCACAAGCGTTGGGGCGTGCATATGCGGGTGCGGTGGTGGCTCTCATGGTGTTTGTACCATGAATTCCTCAGTCCTCTGCTTGAGGTCGCACCCCCAAAAACAGTCTGCGCACACTTCGCAGCCCAGGGACCATTTATCAACGTCCGTGACTATACATATGACAGTTTGAGCAGATAACACGTTGGCGATCTGGCACGGAAGCCACGTGATCAAGCGGGAAGTATACATGACCACACCGAATTGAACAGGCTCGCGGGTGTGGCGCCTTTGAGTGTCGATAAAAAAAAAAAAGCTGAGGGGGAACGGGAGCTCGCACCGTCGATCTCGTGAAACAGATCCCATTGCAACGCGGGATCCACAGAGCCGTTTTCCAAAATCCCGAGGAGAGAAATGGTAAACGCCCTCGGCCACGCGTCCACTCAGCAGGTAGAACCATGTGGTCCACATCAAAATAACGAACATTTGGACGTCCAAGTCGGGTCAAATGTTCGATTCTTTTTTTTTTCTTGCTTTGGTTTGCTGGAAATCTGTTGGATGCTTGGGAGAAGCGCAATCAAGGAAGGCTCATGATTGCGTTCTCGAGGATGGACTCACCACCACCACTCCCACGAAAGACTGTTGTGACTGTCGACCACTTTTGTCACACAAGCCAACACCAGATTTCGTCGGGAGAGGATCCAACGTGTTTGGAATCTGGAAAACGCACAAACGGCTCGTGTGTGTTATTTTGTGTAAATCACAAAGTTTGGGATCCCGCGATGCCCAAACTCACCTATGGGCTCGAGGATTATGCTTGAAGCTTGGCGTTCGCGGCTTGAATGCGTCGCTTCTCTCTAGCTCACGACGTGGAATATGGATATGGTCGTATCCACTAGCATGATGCTAGCGCCCAGGTTTAGTCACAAGGCGCGCCGCAACCACAAGTCATTCCCGCTTTTTGACGATCCCCACCAAGGTCCAGGATGAGTACGACCAGCTCGGAATACTACGACGATAGCAACGGCCAGGAAACGATGCACGATTGTGCTCTTGAGCCCGACGACGTCAACACCTCTCTGTATTGGCACGCAGTCTCCTCGTGCATGGGAATCTGTTTGGGCGAGCGCGTCGCCGCCGACGCTGGCGTCGCATAGACTGCTCCTCACTTATATTGGATTTTGTATGCGCTCCTCCTTCCACTAGGAGTTTGTAAGGAGTGTTTTGGATACGAATGTTGATCGGATAAGTGAGTTGCGTTTGGCCTGTGTTGATTATCGCCGTCTTATCGCCCTGCATATCGTTGTCATATGACCATTCTTATGACACAATTATGACGGACGGATAAGAGAGTTTTGACAGGCACCCAATGTTCATTTTTTTCTTCGTTTTTGGTGTGCATGGGAATAGGGTTCTCTTTTTTTTTCTTCTCCTTCTTCTGTATTTTTTCGAATCTCTGGGGGCGGTCTCTCCACGTTGGCATTCTTCAACCGAGCCCACAGACGCCATGGCTGCTACGCACACCACGCTTGGCGCCAACGCCTCGTCCTCCTCGGCCCGCAAGCGATCGCGCCAACGCACCAAGCGAGAGAAGGCCTCGTCGGCGGTCTACAATCTCACGCTCGACATCCACGACCTCCGTCACCAGATCCAACAGCTCGCACTCCAGCGGGCACTGATCCTCTCGCGGCCACGGGCCCTCGCGGCCTCACCGGTCTCGCCGGACGGCTCGTCGTGTCTCAAGATCGAGCGGCTCTTTGGCGTGTTCAATCGTGGCTACCAAGTGCTCGACGGCGTCCCACGCGCGTACATTGAGATGCTCACGGGCGGGGCTTCGCTCTACGAGGCCTGGCGCCAACACACCGACATGTTTGCGTCCCGGCGCTGTGATATCCAAACGATCCGCGTCGAGCCGATGGCTCTCACCAACGAAGAAGACGGCGAGGAAGAAGCCAAGGCCATTGACGACGACACGGTCGAGTACATTGTCCACGTCGAGACGGTCTCCCACGGGGCGTTCACGATCAGTAGTATCCAAGCGGCCTGGCCGGCCGTGCTCCACGACCCGCAGCTCACGCAGACGCTGCTGGACCGCGAGATGGCCAAGCCCGTCAAGTTTCGCTTCGCGTTCAATCGCGCGGGGCGCGTCGTGTGGTTCGCGTTCGATCCCGACTTCCATACGGCGCTGACGCTCGCGTTGGGGGGCGATGCCGCACGCGCCCAACGGATTATGCAGGGCGAGGTCGACGTGGCTTCAACTCCGCGCTTCCACGAGGTCGCCGACCTCGAGGACGACATCACGAGTGTCGAGTCGAGCGACATTGAATCGGGGATCCGTACCCCGTGCGCCGAAGACGAGCGAGAGGAAGTCGACCTGGAGGATGATATCGGTGATGGCGAGGCCACCGACATGCCAGCCAAGCCCAGTGCCGAACCGCGCCACTCGATCGCGTTTTTGCTTTCATGACCAGGCTGCGTTGTCTCCTTGTTCCACGATCTCGGCTTGTTGTCGCAGAAAGCAGACCCGTGGTGTGTACGCCTTGCTTTTCCTTGGCTCTACAGTGTGTTGGGAGGTTTCAAGGCCTCGGCAGGATCAGGCACCCAGCATGTCCCTCACAACCAAAGCGACAACAACAACAAAAGTCTTTTGTGAACCCAGACTCACGCACCTCCTCTCCTCGCGTTCTGCCTCTCTCAGGACAAAGAGACCTCCCTCCTGAAGCCACTGAACCATGTGCCGTCCCATCCAGTGGAGAGGAATCGCACGTGAGGGGTTCAGTCTCCCAGTCGACGCCACTCATGCGATCCCGATCACAGGCGCTGGCACCCACAACATCTATGCCAGAGACTCATTGACCCCCCCACGACGGTCCAGCTCTTGGGCTGTACAAGTCAGCGGCGCTCGCAGGCAGCTCGGGGTCGCGAGACCGATATATCAAGGCACGGTCTCCCCATAGGCGGCTCACGTGGTCCACACGCCGTCTGAATATTCGATATTTTTTTATCGGGGGCGTCCTTCCTTTTTTCACTGCTCGACAAGGTTTTTTATTGTTGTTGTCGCGTCCGCCTTTGCGCTCACTTCTCGACTCGCTCCACCTCCGACCACACCATGGCGCCAACACATCCTCGTCAGCAGGGCCTCTCCACCCACCGCAAGCGATCGCGCCAACCTTGTAAAAAGGACCGCGTCACGTCCACACTCTACAACCTCACGCTCGACATCCACGACCTGCGCCATCAGATCCAACAGCTCGCGCTCCAGCGTGCACGGATCCTCTCACGGACGGTCTCTCCGGACGGCGCGTCGTGTCTCAAGATCGAGCGGCTCTTTGGCGTGTTCAATTATGGCTACCAAGTGCGCGACAGCGTGCCGTGTGCGTACGTCGAGATGCTCACGGGTGGTGCGATGCTGTTCGAGGCCTGGAGACGACACGCCGATGTTTTTGCAGTGACGCGCTGCGACGTCCAGGCGGTCCGCGTGGAGCCCACCGTGGTGCCGGAGGAAGACGAGGATTTCCAGGACGACATGGCCGTGGTGTGTATCGTCCACGTCGACAACATTTCACGTGGTACGTTCACGACCACCGGTATCCGAGTGGGCTGGCCAGCCGTGCTCCACGATCCGCAGCTCACGCAGGCGCTGGTGGGGCTCGAGATGGTCAAGCCCATGCGGTTTCGCTTCGCGTTCAACCGTGCGGGGCGCGTCGTATGGTACACGATCGAGTCGGACTACGAGGCGGCACTCACGCTCGCGCTGGGCGGCGACGCTGTCCGTGCCCAGCGGGCCCTGGACCCGCGCTCTCCAAAACCTCGAATCGAAGCAGTGTTGGATCGAGATGAGCGTGGCGAGTCCAGCACCATCACGACGGAGACCCGTGCTCCGGCCGACGACAACCGACTCGAGCGAGACCTCGTCGACGTTGATGGCGACACCGAGGCCAAGCTCACGACCGACGCGCGCCACGGGATCGCGTTTTTGCTCTCCTAACCTTCGGGAAGGAGTCGAACCGACTCTGGTACTCATCGCTTCCTGATAAATAAAAGCAGTCTCCGAGTTCTTCGTGTTCAACCACGCCGGTCGAGTCGTGCGGTACCTTATCGTTGTGTCCGGCGGTGGTTTCGTGCAGGCTAAGGCGGTCATGCAAAGCGGGGGCTCAAGCAGGCGCCTGTGGAGAGGTCGTCCGAACCACCACCGCATCATCACCATCCTAGGAGACGGCAAGACCAACTGAGTGCCCACGACCAAACGAGACTCGGCCCAGCGCGAGAAGATCATGGAGACGGGTTTCGCGAGAAGCTATTCGGCACCGACGCGCTCACAAGATGTTGCATTCGTCGCTAGCAAAGCTTCACATCATACACTTCGTTTGGTTCCTTCGCTCCGCGAAGCGTCGGATGCGGACTGTGAGAACGATCATTCGAGATTCCCCCCATCACCAAAGAGACGCGACGCACGCTGGTAAGTCCAGATACAATTTCACGCCTAGAGACGGGTTCAGGAAACGGTACGCAGCTGCGCGGAGGCTTCACACACGAAGGAGTTTCGTCGAGTTGCAATTGGCACGTGGTCGTGAAGGCGAAGACACAGCGCACTGGTTGGTCTTGCCTGAGAAGCGCGCCTCCCGGGAGACGTCACGTTGGACTCGAACCAATGTGGAATACGACGATTTGTTCGGAGTTTTTTTTTCAAATAAAAAAATATTCGAACCGTCGACAAATCCCTTTTTAGGTGTTGCACCATTTGACTGGTCACGACCAACTGGATTTCACGCTGCGCTCAAAACACATCCTCGATCGCCAGGGGGGTCACCACGCCTGCGACGGTTCGTCTCCGTGCTGCTTCCAACGGCCCTGGGATGAGGCAGCAAAAGACGCGAACGTAGTGCCTCCGAACCCGATGTGAAGACCCCTCGTATTCTTCGTTTCCGCGATCTGGCCTGCGAATCCTCCA
>JAADVT010000502.1:0-23772 GCA_023335895.1 Pythium rishiriense
CCGTGCAAGCCTGGTTTCCGTGAGGTCAGCGTCGAGGGTGTGGCTGGTGTGTTCTGTGCCAAGGACCAGATCTGCGCTGGCTCGATCAACGGCAACTGTCCTACGGAGTCGGCTCCTGGTATGCAGTACGGCGCGTACTGCGGTACCGTGAAGACGGGTGTTCTTGGCTGCAAGCCGAAGACCCAGTGGATGGCCCGTAAGAGCCATCAGAAGTCGGTGAAGCAGGCAGCTCCGTGCAAGCCTGGTTTCCGTGAGGTCAGCGTGGAGGGTGTGGCTGGCGTCTTCTGCGCCAAGGACCAGATCTGTGCTGGCTCGATCAACGGCAACTGTCCTACGGAGTCGGCTCCGGGTCTCCCGTACGGCGCATACTGTGGCACGGTCAAGACGGGTGTTCTTGGCTGCAAGCCGAAGACGCAGTGGATGTAAGTTTGTTTTTCCACGCAAGCGTCCGTCAAACTGTTCATGAATGAATGCATGTTCGGCTTGTAATGAACAGTGATTGATTTTCTAAGCTCCGCGTTGGAATATGCTTGTCACTTCTCACCGAGTTATTGACAAAACACAATCCGATTCTGACTCACCAGTGGGGGAGCGAAGCGGTTGTTGGAAAGTCTCTCTGTAAGCGCACGGTGCTAGGATACTACTACGTATGGAGTACTAACGTTGATACTACGTAGTAGCAGGAACTTGTGGGGGGCCAAATGGCGACTCAACGAGATACAACGAACGACATGCTCAGCTATCATGAAGTCGTTGTCAGACGACCGTAGTGTACCATGATGCACTTGCAGGCACATACGCCACACCGAACACACAGACGAGCTCATGTACTAGTATATCGTCTCCGTCCGGCGCTTGATCGCGTCCTCGCTGGATTGTATTCGCCTCATCCGGTGGACATGGAAACTCTAGTTCAGCATCGACCTCGGTTTTGAAGCTGGCATTCAATGGTTGTGGTTTGGGGTGACCGTCGTTATGCATTTATAGAGGTCATTTCCGAGGCATTCCTTACACTTCTCAGAAGTCGGTGGGCACATGTACCAAATGCCACAGTTCATGATATCTTGTGTTGCATAAACGCTGCCGCGTGGTCCCGAAAAACTCGCGGTGGACTCGGGACAACTCAGATACAAACCTAGTCATGGTGTTCTTAACTTCATCCTTGTTGCCAACGGACTTGGTTCTGTCTGTCAAACAGACCGCGAATATCGCGAACCATCGCACCGCAGTGGATGACCACGAGCATCGACGACGACGACGACTGAGTGCGACGACCGTGACCCGCGACCACGACGACCGCGCTTCTCCCGCCATGGATGCCCACGTGCACATGACCGGCGATGTCCCGCCGGCCAAGGCGCGCAAGACTTCGCTGCTCAGCAGTATGCGCCGACGCCTCGCCAAGCCCTTCACTGCCGGTACGTGCGTTATTTCCCCCTATTCGAGTCGCTCTCGTCGGGCGCAGGGATGGATGGTTGGTTAGTCCATCGCTCCACGTAGTTGGTGGTGGATCGAATGGCGGTCGTGGTCGTGCCCTCTCCAGCAAATTCCGTCGCTGGGAGAGGGCGGCGCCCCCTTTCTCCCCCTTTTTGGGTATAAGTGTGGAGGAAGGAAGCCGCCGAACCCCGCGCCCGACCCGACTTTGGTTAGACCCCGGTGATGGAGACGGTGGATCTGACGGACATGCTGTTGTGGTACCGCGCGTCGGCCGCGGCGATGCGAGCAGATCGCCACTCGTGTCTAGCGGCGCCCTACGGCGCGAGCGACCCGCGCACCAAGCGCTTCTTCCAGGTCAACATCAGCAAGGCGCGCGCGCCCGTGGTCTGCGCCAACGCCGGGCGCCTCAAGGGCAAGGCCATCTACGCCGACCGCGACCTGCCCAAGAGCGCGCGCATCTGGACCGAGCCGCCGTACGTCGCCATGCAGCACGCGCCGAGCCGCCGCCGCGTCGCGTGCTGCCAGTACTGCTTTGTGCCGCTGCTGGGCGACTACAAGCAGCAGTGGACAACGCTCGCGGCCCAGTGGAATGACTTTCAACAGTTCCACCAGTCGCGCCGAGGCGGAAGCGCACATTGGCGCGCCATGGCCACGCCCCAAGACCTCGACGCCGTGCTCGCCAAGCTCCAGGTCGAGCACCGCCAGTGCGGGCTCGCGGCGCCGGCCGTGCAGTGCGCGTGCGGCGACACATACTGCTCCAAGCTGTGCCAGCTGCGCGCGTACCACGAGTTCCACGCTATCCTGTGCCCGCGCGACGACGCGTTCTCGGCCATGAGCGTGTTTGTGCGCCACACGCAAGAGACCAACGACATTTTCCTGCTCGCAGCCAAGGTCATCGCGCGCGTGCTGAGCCGCTTTTTGGTCACGCAGGACCTGGTCAAGGCCCGCGAGCCCATGGATATGTTCCACAAGAAGCCCTGGTGGGAAGTCGTGATGATGGAGAAGCACGTCCAGCGCAGTAGCCGCGACAGCTATGGTGCCAAGCTCAGCAGCAGCAGCGACCGCACGCCATCGTCTAACAGTAGCAGTAGCAGTCCGGGCGGTAGCAGCGGCGCCGAGAACGACAACGGCGCAAACGGCCACTCACGCGAGCAGTCTCTCCGCGCCCGTTCGCGTGACGGTATGGTGGACTATAATGATGACAGAGACGGCAACGACGACGTCTATGTATCCACGACGCTCGATGGAGACGGAGTCGACCTGCCGCGTAACCCGCTTGCGAATGCGTCGTCCGAGACAAGATTCCTCAAAGATCTGCTCGTGTCGACCCACCAGCTTTTGCTTGACGCGCTAGAAAGCAACTTTGTACACCTCGAGCGAGAGGATCAGCTCCACGGCCACAAAGTAGACGAGATCTGGACGAGTTGCGCAAGTATTCTGAGCTTCGAATTTTTCGCTGCCCAACTCGGGCTGTTCGAAATGAATAACATCCAAGTCGAGATCGACCATCCATTCCGCGCGCTGATGGAGGTGCTGGACCAGAGTGACGATACCATGGACGAGAACGACCGCGAGCTCTTCGACCGCGTCCACTCTGTGCTTGCTTTTGGCGACGAAGCGCTCATGAGACAACAACTCGAGGCGCTCAAGCGCGACAACATTGCTCCTGATGGTGACGAAGAGCAACTCATCCAGAGCGGACTTCTCGAGGGCTATCCGTCGGTTGATGGGACGGCGCTGTTCTCGATCATCTGCACCATGAACCACTCTTGCGACCCCAACTGTACGGTTCTCTACACCAAGAACGGTGACGCCCACGTCGTGGCTGTGCGTGACATTGCCAAGGGCGAAGAGCTGTGTATCTGCTACATTGACGTCGACCAAGACGTGCGCGAGCGCGAGGCTCTTCTCAAGGAGTACCAGTTCAAGTGTCTGTGTCCGCGCTGCATTTTCGAGCGAAGGCAACTAAAGGAGCAGAGGCTCGACAACGAAGCGTCGCTTGTCGCAGCGGCTACTCGTTTGACCGGGCCGAGCGGCGTGCACATTCCCTCAGAGATCGGCACGGGCGGCAAGGGCCGGTCAGCAGTCTCCGCGTCACCCTCAACCCCACCTGTAGCAGCGGCGGCGATTGTATAATCAACCACGCCTCCACCTGAGACTAATAACTATATTGCTGAAAATTTCCAAACCTCATGAAATTGCTCTGGGCTCGACTGCCGTCGATTGGAGTAGGCTGAGCCTGCGCGGAGCTTACGTCTTCATCACACAGCATACGAGCCGGCATGGCCGCTGATGCCATTGAAGATGTACGTGTGGTTGAGCGGCAAAAACTGGTGCGTGATGATCTTCACGGCCTCCTGCGAGGCCACACCACCCATGAGCGCCGCGATGTTGTGCAGCTCGACCTCGCATGAGCGCGTCATTTCGTCGGCGTGGCTACGCGTGATCCAGTTGGCCAGTTCCGAGCCGTCTGCGAGGGCCTTGGCTTTTTCGACCAGCCACTCGGCGTCCTTGTCCAGCTCGGCGGGGTTGGCACCAGGGTACCGGCCGTGCTCAGGCACAAACGCGCCAACAGCACGCAGCATCACGTACCAAATGAGCGGTGACTGCTGGGGGTCTTCGTCCTCCACGTCGATCGACGACAGATCCAGCGCCTTGAACTCGTCCTCAATCGAGCGCGTTTGCAGCATCTACCATCAAACACAGCGTTCATACCCGTTGGTTCCTGACACATAGCACGCACAGATCCCAACGGAGATGCACGTACCGCAATGTTGTAAGCGTTCTTGCAGAACGCGTCGATCTGGTCTTGGCTGATTTTGTCGACCGCGAGACCGGCGCTAACGAGATGCTGTTGCACGAAAGCTCCGACACGAGTTGCGTCTTCCTTGGCCTTGTCGACGTACACCTGTTGGAGCGCGACGTATGACTCTGTGGAGGCCGTCATGTCGGGCACGACGCCCGTGATGGAAAGCATGCCGTCGTTGGCGTCCACAAAGTCGGCGAGGCCGCGCGCGAGGAACCAAAAGTCTGCGGTCGAGGCGTCCAGCGCGACCTGTCGCGCGGTCTGGAGCACCTCCACGACCTCGTCGGGAACAATGGGCGCCGCGTAGGCCTTGTAGGCGTTGTCCACGGCCTCCATAAAGTTGACCTCATGCCCGGGTCCGCCCCACGCCATTGACTGGAGCAGTTGCTTGAACTCGGTCTTCTCGGCGAACGTCTTGGGCGGCGCGCCGTCGTGGCTCGCCTTCCAGGTCTCGACGGCCTTGAGCAGCACGACCACAAACGGCACGTGCGCGTGGTCGATCGACGCGAGCTTGTCGAGCTCAAACTGCGCGGCGTACTGCTCGAGCGCCGGGAACGGCTTCGAGAGCCGCAGCTCGTGGATCGGCGGGTCGTTCTTGGCGTCCAAGATCGCGTGCTCGGCGACTTGGAGGCGGAAATACCCGAGGAAGCCGTACGCGTTGACGAGCAGCAGCGGGATCTTCTTGGCGCGGCACTGCTCGCCGAGCAGCTTGGCCAGCGCCGCGTCGGTCTGCGTGGCGATCACGAGCTGAAACGCGTCGAGAAAGTGCGGCTCCTGCGCGAGCACGGCGCGCGGGTCGGCGTGGCGGTGCGTGCCCGAGACGTCGGCGTTCATCTCGAGCAGGAGCCGCGCCACGGTCTCGGCGCGCGACGCGCCGAGGTGCTCGTGCGCGACGAAAAAGTTGTTGGTCACGTCGGCCTGCGAGACCAGTTGGTCGTCCAGGATCGTAAACTGCTGGACGCCCGGGAGCACGAGGTTCTTGAGCGTCTCGGCGCCCGTGGCGCTCGCGTGGACCAGCAGAATGTGCGTGCTCGCGAGCCGCTTCTGGCCGTCGGCGCCCCACAGGCGCAGCTGGCGGTCGTACTTGTCCATGCCGAGAGAGAGAGAGAGAAAGGAAGAGAGAGGAAGAGGATCGATGGCGCGTTTCGGCGGATTTGGGTCTGGGTTGATATGGGAGGGATATTGTGACATCGTCGACTGTCACAATCACGAGGTCATATCATCCTCTCTATTTGGATATATCATTTATGGAGGTACCCCCGTATTTATGGCTATGCGATCGCTCGTAGTGACCTGCCACGCTGACTCGTGTGGCCGGATCTTTGTGCTCACCGCCCAGGCGATGGGACTGATCGGCGTCTTCGCGTGCAGAGCGAAGACGCCTATATCTCCCACAGGAAGATCAGGCAGCGCGACGCGATCGACAGACCAGAGTCTAACCCTCCAGCAGCTGGAATTCCTGTTCCACCCGCAGCAACTGATGAAACGGATGAAGCCATTTTGGGGCCACAAGAAATGGAGACCGCAAGTGTGGATGCTGCGTTTCTGAAGGCAGCTGACGTGGCCGATGGATGGGATCCAACGTGAATGGAACGCAAGGCGTTAAACGGTAGCAAGCGGACCTGGGCGGAGTTGTTTTGGAAGAGGGCACTCCATTCCGGAGATTTTTCCATGCAAACGTCTCTTCACATCCCCTTTGGAACACAACCACCAGAAGCCGTACCGATAAATTACTGGTTTTGAGCATACTAAAAGCCAGTCAAACTCAGAAACCTCCATCCATTTATAAATGGAACACAGCTCGCCCAGAGCTCCCTCTATATTCATGATGACATCGTAAATGATAGCACATTCATCTATAGAGGTGTTAGAAGATCTGATTGAACCGTAATCATATTTTCACTTGTATTTGAAATACTCAAGTATCTATTTACGAAGTGCCTTGAAGCGCCACCTTGAAGTCCCGTCGAGCGCCCATCCTTCCCGGCGCCATCGCCACCGTCGCATCCAGCTGATGAGGAAAAAGCTTTGGTACTGTATGGGGGCGGATCAGGGAAGGAGGGCAGTTCCATTCTCCTCCTCCCTCAGGCGGACCCGACGCTTCACGCTCCGAGCTTCTCATTCTCGAATCACCTCTCTCCAGCTCACACACAAGTCCCCACAGACCAAAGATGGCTTCGCGCGTCGCCTCCAAGTCCTCCAAGTGGCTCTCGGACCCTTCGGTACGATGCTGAACCACCTCCTCTTTATCACGGGTCTGCCCAGGCGGCTCACGCATGTGGATCTCTGTGGACAGACGTACCCGCTGCTCGCGTGTATCTCGTTTGGCGCCGTGCTGTGCGCGTCCGTGGGCACGCGCCACCTCACGTCGTCGCCCGACGTCAAGTGGAACCGTGAGAAGCGCAAGAACCCGGAGCTCGCGCTCAGCCAGACCTCGACGACCTGGAGCTCGCACCGCGCGTCGCTCAAGAGCCTCGCTGAGAACCGCGTCAACACCCACACCAGCAAGTAAATGTCTGTGTTACGAGCATGTGCGTTACGGTCGCAGCGTATGCGAGACGATCGAGGACGTACACGCTGAAGAAAATGGGCGTGTGTTGTGACATACTCAACCAGAAGAAAACGCACCAACATGATGCCAAGAAATAATGAACACACGACCCATTTGGATGTTTTAGAAAAAAGAAAAATATGGTCTCCTTCTGTCATCGTCACGTGGACGTGCTCTCCTTGTCAAAATCTTCGCCCTTGGTTTCTTCTTCATCGCTATCACTATCATCGTCATCATCGTCATCGTCATCGTCATCATCTGATGCTTCGAGTTCGCCGTCGAGGAGACTTTGCCGTGGCGGCAGCGAGCCGTTCTTCTCAAAGTACTCGCGGTCCGTGAGCCGCGGCAGCGCGAGGTCCAGGTAGTACTCTTCTGTGAGCAGCATGTCGACGACCTCATCGACATACGTGATCTCCCAGCCTGACCATCACATATTCCATCGTCATACACATCGTCAAATACACCCTCCATGAATAGGCCGACGGATCGAATGTCGCCGACAATTACCGATGACTTTGCGCTTGCGGATCTTCCGACGATCGCTATACAGCGGCTCTAGCAACTGATACACCTCCAGTGGCTTTCCGACGAGCCGCAAGTACACGGCGCCGAGAACCGTCACGTATCTACGAGCCCCACCACCATCGTCTCATGAGCCCACACTACGTGTTACGTCCACACACACAACACGTACTTGTATTCTCCGTTCTGGATAAACTCTTTGACGGCCTCGATTTCGGGCTGGAGCTGCAGCATCTTGAGCAGCAGGCAAAGGAACGGCGTGGGCTGCTGGTTGCCGCCGAACGTGCCGCCGACGTACTGGAGCTCGATGGCCTTGTCCACGAGCGACGCCGTCGTGAGTCCGAAGCACTGTTCCTTCCAGTAGATGCTCGAGTAGATCCGGTTACGCATGATCTTCTCGATCAGATGCTGCGGGTTCACGCCATGGACGCTCTGCGCCAGCGGGTCCGTCGCGTTCGCCATCGCGTCTACTACTCTTGGTCGTCTCGTCCGGGCTCAATATTCCCTTACTCCGTGGTTGTGGATTTTTCCAATCTCCATCCACCCGGAAGGGGTACGAAAATCGTAACCCACTCGAATACAAGATCAATACTGCCTCCTGGAGGTACTATTCCGTCCTGCTTGATTGGCGAAGGTGGAAAAAGCGCAAAAAAAGAGAACGCCACCAACGAAGACCACCATGGTGCTGTACGTGATCGGACTGGGGCTGGGCGACGAGCAGGACATCACGCTCCGCGGGCTCAATGCCGTCAAGAAGTGCAAGAAGGTCTTCCTCGAGAACTACACGTCGGTGCTCGGCATGGACCACACCAAGCTTGTACGTAGGGGATCCGTTGGAATAAGAAGCTGCTGGTCTGTACCACAACGCGGAGGCGGGTGCTCACGATCCTGTGTGCGATGGTGTGCAAAACCAACAGGGCGAGTTCTACGGCTGCGAGGTGATCCTCGCGGACCGCGACTGCGTCGAGACGGGCGCGGACCAGATCCTCGGCGACGCCAAGGACAACGACGTCGCATTCCTCGTCGTCGGCGACCCGCTCTGGTGCGTATGAAGACACCGACTGAGTGGCGCGTTGGACATTTCCTCTCACTGACCCTCTCCTCTTGGGTTATATTGCAGTGCGACGACCCACACGGACCTGATCATCCGCGCCAAGGAGCTGGACATCACGGTCGAGGTGATCCACAACGCGTCGGTCATGGGCGCGGCCGCGTCCTGCGGGCTGCAGCTCTACTCGTTCGGCCAGACCGTGTCGATCCCGTTCTTCCGCGAGGAGTGGCGCCCCGATAGCTTCTACGACAAGATCATGTACAACAAGAAGGGCGGCATGCACACGCTGTGCCTGCTCGACATCAAGGTCAAGGAGCCGGATTTCGAGGCCATGGCGCGCGGTCGCATTGTTTACCTGCCGCCGCGTTTTATGACCGTGAACCAGGCCATTGAGCAGCTCATTGAGATCGAGGAGAAGCGCCAGGAAGGTGCCTACTCCAAGGAGACGACATGTGTGGGTATGGCGCGATTGGGCCAGAAGGACCAAGTCATCGTGGCCGGCACCATGGAGGAACTGCGCACAGTCGACTTCGGCGCGCCGCTCCACTGCCTTGTCATCGCCGGCGATGTCCACCTCATGGAGGAGGAGATGCTCAACATGTTCCGCGTTGCCAAGTAGAAGAAGAATGGCAGGTTGCTGCAACCGCACAAAACTTGCAATATGTACCATACCATAGATGCATTGTTTGTGCTACTGAAGCTTACGAGTCTCACTCCCATGCTTTGAAATCAACAACAACTTTACGAACGCGCCGCTGGGCAGCAAACTGGAACACGTTGACGAGGACGCTGGTGTCTAGCGACTGCACAGCCCATTCACCAACTTCCGACCGGGGCGACTGCACAACGCTCAGAAGCGCGAGTTTCCGACGGATGTCGAGTGGGCCGGAGCGGATTGTTTGAAGCTCAGTCTTGTACTTGGCAAAGGAGAGCTGGATAGCCTTGCTATCGATCATGTTTCGCTCGGAATATGGAATGTAGATGCTCACGTGTACCGAGTGCAGGCGGTGATTCTCTTGGAGCATGCGGTGCACGTTGTCCAGAATTTTTGTATCCGCAGACTCACCGATATAAATGTGAAGGTAAATATCTTGCACACGCTGGGCGATTGTGTTCCGCGGATCCTGGAGCGCGTCAAGAAGTCGATAGGTGTGGAGGGCGTGTTCCGAGTAGTTGTTTCCAAAGTCCTTGAGGTGGAGAACGCTCGCACGGCACATACCACGCGTGTACAAATCGATGACAGTCTGAGCGCTCGACAAGCAAACACTATGTAGCTTGATACAATCCAAATGGGGGCAGTGAGCACACATTTCCTGAAACCAATCGTCGGCTTGGACATCAGGGTCGATCTGATCAGCTTCTACCTGCTGGAGGTCCGTGCCGAGCAGTTTAAGTAACGCTGAGGTCGCAGGCATGTCTGCTTCTTCAACCGTTCCGAGGAAAACCTCGGTCGCAGCCGTGACCGTTAGATCAGGTGGAGGTGGCTCTGTATCGCCTCGCACCGCGTCGTCATCCAAGACCCACGCCAACCCACACCCAGGAAGGAGAACACCCCACCACTGGCTATTCGTGTCTGGTGCACATACTGTTCGCACTTGCATGGCTGTGTCCAGCACCAGTATCCTGCTTGAGACAATGGTTGTGAGCTCTCGCTTAGGGTCGACAAGGTAAAATCGTCGGGCCGCGATCCATGTACGAACGCCGTCGTCGCCGGGGTATGCCAACACCATGCGCAATGGATCTTGTGCCTTCGCGAGGCGTTTCATGTCTGCGACGTCGTGTATTGTGAGATCGTCCACGTCCGTATCTAGCTTCCGGATGGAACCGTTAGCGTGGTGACTCATCAGCATATACGCGATCCACTTCCAGAGCTGGAAACGTTGTGCCGTGACCTCGGCGCCAAACTCGGTTGATGTCGTCTTGACGCGTACGTGTCGCAACGTCGTGCTCGCTTGCGCGGCCGAAAGGACCGCGAGTAGGATCTCCCACTGCGTGTCGTCCAGCACAGCCAGCGTTGTGACCCCTCGAGCGATCCTAGACGCCTGCCCGGGCACAGCGAGTAGGCGATGGAGCGCGCGCGTGATGCTGGCCGAGCAGGGTATGTTGGAGCAGTCTCGAATGGCCGGCAAGTGGTTGAACGTCACGCCCCACTCGGCAAGCTGGCCCATGTAGAGGAGCGATTTGACGGTGATCGCCATCTCGAGATCGCCAAACTCGACTTGCCGAACGTCAAACCGCGCCCCAGAGCTGGATGCAACCGTCGATTGGTGGCTCTTATCACTTGGGCGGTGCTGCAGCATGACTAGTGGCACTAGCGCATGCAGAATCTCGTCGAACCGGCAGTCGCCGAGCACCGAGTCGCCCCGCTCCTCGCAGTACACACGCACTGGCACGACCAACTCGTCGGCTGGGCCATCGCCGTTCCCGTGGGCATGAAGTATGTCTCTCACCCGCATATAATCGTCGGAATAGTTGTGGAACCCCGTGAGCCAGTCGGACAGCGGCGCGAGGTTCTCGATGTGGCGCACAGTCACACTCAGGCCCGGTACGAACGGCGGCGGAGGAGCGGACTCGTGGTCGTCGTCGAACCAGCCGGCGAGCCGCTCAGGCCACAGCTGCGCGACCGCGTACGACACGGCTGACGCACTGGCGCGCGCAGCGAGCGCCAGCAGGTCGAGCGCCTCGGCGAGCGGCCCGACGCCGTCTCGTCGGGCGGAGATCCACAGCACGCGGGTCCCGTCCACTGAACGGCCGTGCGCGCTCGACGAGAGAGGGATCGGGGGCGGCGACGTGTCGTGGTCGGCGCCGTGGCAGCCCGCGCGCAGCGCTCCGTGCCACGGACCCAAGAGCGCGAAGAGCTGCCTGTCGGTCACCACCATTGCTGCACGTCCGAAAGTGAGACCGATATCCATTCCACGCAAGACATATTGCGGTATAATAACCAATGGAAACGTTTAGATGACCTAATTATAGCGAATCAGCAGGACGCATTATAGTCAACATCAGGCGATCACTGTCATCTTTGGGAATTTGGGAACATTCATGACGCCAGTGCAAGTCCCTGTTGCACTACCCAGTCTGTGCGAGGGCATTCCAAGTCAACACTCGTTGCCTGCTTCTCGTATCCTTCCGCTCCCAAACATCCAGTTCCAGAAAAAGGTTATGTATTACGGAGATATAGCCTAGAGGACCGTGATCGAGGGTGGTCACGCTGTTCGCTCAAGGTGTGGCTTTCGCCACGGGCTCAGTGGTAGCGGAGGCTGGGCGCCGCTCCGGGCACGCAGCCCAACACGCCCGTCTTGACGCGCGCGCACTTGGCGTCGGCCGCGAGTCCGTTCTGGCCCTTGAGCGGGCATGCGCCCTCTGTCTCGCCCACACAGGCCTGGCCCTTGACACAGAAGACACCTTCGACACCCTCGACACTCATGGGCGACTCGCCCTCGCCCTTGCAGAACGGCACGTGGGCCGACTCGGCCGATTCGTAGGTGTAAGGCTTACAGCCGTACGCGCCCGTGTGGATGCGGTCGCAGTACGAGCCGTACTCAAGTCCGCACTGCGCCTCCGGACAGTTACCCTTGGTCTCGGCCACGCACACATCGTTCTTGGCGCAGAACCACTTGCCCGTGCCCTCGACGCTCACGTACGTCCAGCCGTCAACGCAGGCATCCTGCTTGGGCGGCTGCGGGTTCGCCGGTGCTTCCTCGGGCTTGTCGCGCGGCTTGCAGCCCAAGACACCGGTCTTGACCCGTTCGCACTTGGCGCCGAACGGCAGGCCGTCGTGGTCAGGGCCGGGACACGCGCCGTCGATCTCACCAACACAGGCCTGGCCTTTCACGCAGAAGAAGCCCTCGACGCCCTCCACGCTCATGGGCGTCTCGCCGTCGCCGGTGCAGTACGGCTGGTGGGCCGCCTCGGCCGTCTCCTCGGTGTAGGGCTTGCACCCGTACACACCCGTGTCGAGCTTATCGCAGTATGAGCCGTACTCGAGCCCACACTGCGGTGCCGGGCAGTTGCCCTTGCTGTTTTGTGCGACGCACACGTCGTTCGGCGCGCAAAACCAGTCACCCGTGCCTTCGACGCTCACGTACGTCCAGTGGTCCGGACATGCGTCCGTAATCGGCGGCTCGTTGTCGTCGTGGTGCTTGTTGTTGTGGATCGAGACCTTGACGTGCACGGCAGACTGGTCGACAGTCGAGGCCGAGATGCTGGTGACCGCAAGTGCGGCAGCGGCGGCAAAGACGGTGAGCTTGGTCGAGAACATCGTGGTGTTGAGGGGCTTGAGGCTTGGGGTGGGAGTGAGCTTGAGCTTGGGAGAGCGAATTGTAGAATGAGCTTAGTGGCGGATTGGCCAACTTTCATGTGCAATGGAAGCACGGGGCCAACACGATGCTCTGGACCATTGCGAGGGTGTGCTCAAGCACGTGACCGAGAAGTACTCAGCCTCCCAGAACTGCGTGGTGAAAGATTCGAGCGACAAGGGAGGGTCCTCTTCCAGTCGCTTGAGATATGGGATATGGGTAACTTGTTGCCGTTGAGAAAACCATTTATGGCTGAAACGTTATTCGAATCCTGATACAAGATCCCCCACGACAAACTACAGAGCCAGCCATCCTGAGGGTTCAACCTCCACGCTGTGCAGTGGTGATTACGCTGGGCGTGAGAAGCATGGGGTGGACTGCGATGGCTGCGCGAAGGGAGCAGATTGGCATCGCCAAGCAAATCGAAGTGGGACTTCCGAGTCCCACCGTCTCTTCAACATAGGTACCCCATGGACAAACTACCCGTCCGTGGGATCTCAGATCACCACAAGAACGCCATTGCCATATCCTTTCAGGGGGTACACGAAATGCACTGCATTTGAATCACGATAGAGAAAATAGAAGACTTGTAACTATGCTGAGTGCCGTTCGTGGTTGATTACACAGCATCGGCGTGCACGGTGCCCGACGGCGGCGTGTGGCCGCTCGATCCGACGGGCGAGCGGTCGTAGCGCTCGAGAATTTTGGGGTCGACTTCGTACTGCTTGCAGACGCCAAAGAGCTTCTCGAGCGGCACGCCGCCAACGTCGCGGAAGATTTCACGGTACAGCTCAGCGTCGGCCTTGAGGTCGTTTACGAGACTATACTCGGCAAAGTTGCCCGTCCAGCTGATATACTCGTTGTCAAACTGCGTGAGGTCGACGCACAGGAACGGGAAATCCGAGTACCACGACTCGTACGACGGCACGTACGCGTTCAGGTTCTTGACGCTCGAGCACGGGATCTCACTGGCCTCAAACTGCTTGGAGGACGCGCCGCTGCCCGTCACAAACTTTGCCCAGGCCTTGCGCGCGACGCGCGCGAGGAGCCACAGGATCGCGCAGGTCGTGATCGCGATGATCACACCGTTGATGGTTGCCATGATGTTCTTTTGAGCCTTGTTGGGGTACTGCTTGCGCGGGAACGGGAAGATCACATTGAGTACTTCCGCGATCGTGACCGAGCCAAACATCTTGGTCGCCTCATTGACGCGGTACTTGATGTTCTGCATGTCCTTTTGGGCGGTCGAGTCATACGGCCAGCCGTTGTACCAGTGGCCCATCATGATGAGCGCGACCATGTTGATGATGAGCAAGTGGTACCGCGACGCGCGTGCGAGCAGGCCATCGTAGCGCGGCGGCACTTTCCACTTGCGCAGCAGGCAGTACTTGTCGACCCAGTAGTTGACCAGCAGGCTCACCGACGTGATCACGAGTCCCGTAGGCAGAATGGGCTTGAAGAAGAGCGCGATGCCCACTGTCTTGGTGATCTCGGTGTATCGCTCAGCGATCTGCCAGTACGTGCCTGAGTAGAAGAGGTTGAGCTTTTTCTGCGTCTTGGCGTACGGACCGAACACCTTTTGGCAGAACCGGTCATAGAGGCTGAGCAGCTGCAGCACCGGCGTCGTGGTCAGGTTGGCGATTAAGATGGCCTGGATCTGGAGCAAGTTGGACGGTGCGAGAACGTCCAAAAAGTCCATGAGCAGGTAGATGATCACGGCCGAGTTGAACGAGCGGAAGATGAGCAGCTTGTTGAGGTACGAGAGCTGCTCGCGCTCCTTGGACTGGTGGGCCTCGAGGAAGTGCGAGTAGTAGAGGATTTTGCACCCGAAAATGTCGGTGAATGTGAGCGCGTAGGCCAAGAGGAACGTGTTGCGGCGGCGAAGCTCGATGCTCAACTTGCGGTTCAATACGAACGTATCCTTGAGGAACCACATGAGGTAGTACACGCCAATCACAAGCAGTGCAACGATGGCCAGGCTCACAAACTGTTGGCGCAGGCGAGTGAAGCGCCCGACACCAACATACTTCCACTGGACCGACGACGGCTCTGGTGGCTCTTCCACGCGCAGAATATTGGTGCCACGGAACCGCATGCTCTCGGGCACCTTCGAGTATTTGGAGTCACACATGGTCGAGCAAAGTCCCGTGGTCATCGCCTCGAGGCAGCGGCGCTGGGCCTCCTCGGTTTCGAACATGACAAACACAGTCCAGACCGGGAATCCCTTCTCGCGGTTCTTGCGCAGAATGCCGGCAATGTACTGACGGTAGTGGTACAGCTGATGGGTCCAGTAGTTGATGTCGCGGTAGAACGTGAAGCGCTGGAGCACGCGTTTCCACACGGGCGCCTTGCGTGGCAGCGGGCCAGATTTCGAGAGCTTCATCGCGAGCTCGACCATGTCCTCGTCAGCCGACTCCATGCGGAGCATCTCCTCCATGTACCGTTTGTGCGACAGCGCCGAGAGCAGCGCGTGGTTGTTGACCGACGTGGTCACAAACTTGACGGCCCCAAACTGGCTAAAGAACGCGTGCCACTCGTCCGGGTCGTGCGCGTCGGCGTCCGGGTCTTTGATCACGACCGAGTAGTCGGCGGCCGTCTGCTCCTGCTGGTCGATGAAGCTCGCGGCGCGGCGCTGGATGATGGACGCGATCAGCACGTACAGCACCATGATGCCGAGGATCACGAGGTCAATGTACATTTGCGTGAGATCGAGCGGGCAGTCGTGGGTCTCCTTCTCGGCGCCGCTCGCGAGCTGCTCCTTGGTCACGCGCGTGCACACGGCCGTGCCCCAGATGCGGGGGTCGATGGTCGCGTTGTTGAGCGTGCGGTCCTGGAACCGGCCCGAGTACGCGTCGCTCACAAAGTACCGGATCGTCGGGATCGAGAGCACGGAAAAGAGCAGGAACAAGAGCCCGAGCCCGACGAGCATGCGAAAGTAGAGCCCGATGCCGATGCCAAAGGCCGTGAGGTCGCCCAGGCTCGTGGCCCACACGGGGAACAGTTCGCTGCCGGCCGTGTCCTCGCCCATCTCGACGAGATGGTACTTGCCCGTGAGGTGGTCGCGCTTGCGGCGCGGCAGGATCGCGAGGTCGTGCCACTGGCGCGCGACCGCGACGCTCGGCTTGGCGTACGTGTCCAGCCGCTCGGCCGGCGGCGGCGTCGGCGTCGGCAGCTTCACGTCCATCCGCGCGTCCCCTCTCCTCTCACTCGATGCGTCTTTGGGTTGTGAGGCGACGAAAGAACCAGCAACAGAGAGAGAGAGATATGCCCATGAACCCAAGAGGCGTTGGAAAAAACGTGCACGTCTGCAAAGAAATCAGGCGTTTTTGGGAGAGATCTAAGCGTGTGTTTAAAACCAATATAGTAATGTTTTGAACTACCGTATATGAATATCAACTGTAAGAAGGTGTTTCTTTGTGTTTAAAACAAATAAAGCGCTCGCTCCCCCCTCCCTGATATAGAAACGTCGGTTCGATGGAGAAACGGGTTTCGAATTGGGTGGTTGCTTGGCTCGATGGGTTCCGAGTTTATTTGGCTTCTTGACGCTGGAGATGGCGCTGCTCAGCCTGCAGCTGGCGGCGCTGGAACTGACCAACATCCACGCCAGATAACAAAATCACGGTCAGCGTCGCCATGAGATCAATGGGTGGACGTGCACCCAGCCAGTCGAGGCTGATCATTACTTTGAGCGCTTGCACTTCGGCCTGAGTGAGAATGATCTCGAACTCGAACGCTGTGTGCGGGCTCTCGGGCCGTAGCGGGAATCCCATGCTGGAGCGAACATAGTGGCCTGGCTCGCTGCAGGGCTTGAGCTCCATGCTGGCCTCCGTGGCGTCGTCGTCCATCACTGCGGAGCACAAGCGGGGCTCAGCATTCCTGTACCAGGCATAGACACAGACAACGCGAGCGCGTACGTTCGTTGCGACCATAGGGGCTGCCGTGAGAGGGTGTGATGTGCAAGTGGCGGCGCTTCTCCCACTTGTAAATGGGCTTGGGGTGCTGTGGCAGCCGCACGGCGCGTTGCTTGCTCGCGGAGCCCGGCGCGATGTGGATGCTTGGCGTGCGCTTGATCAGCAGACTGCCGTGGACCGGTGTGATCTGGCGCCGTCGCCTTTACATCAGTGTAGCTCACATTATACTCCATACAATCCCTTAGAACGCAACTCGGATGGACATACCGGGTGTCAATGAGCACGACCGGTGCCTTTGGTTGCGAGGGCCGGCTGACCTGGGCCTCGGCCTGTGCGCGACGCGGATCGAGGCTCTCGAGTACCAGCGTCAACCGAGCGACCTGCTTTTGGACAATTGCTTCCAGTGGGCCTATTGGAAGCACCGGGATGCCACGCACTCAGTTTCCGTTTCTCCCTGACGTGAAGTGCCCTGGGCTCTGGTCGACTCACCTGGCCGTAGCGTCTTTCGAAACGCATCAACCTCCTCGATCCGCGCCAGCACACTCTCGCACAGCTCCACGACCTGTGACCCTCAAACCAGATAGCCCCTTCTTTCTCAGCTGCACTCAGTCCGTTCATGGGCCCCCAGGGACAAACGCACTTCCTGCGGGTCCGTCGGGAGCCGACTCGCTGCAAAGGTCTGTACGATCACGTCCACTACACAATCCCACGACCAACGAAAGCGTCAGCACCTCTCGACCCCATTCCGGGGCCATCGAAAGTAGACGCACGCGCACCTTCGCGCACGAGCGCCGGGATCCGCGCGACCGTCAGCGGCGCCGACATGACGCCCCAAGTTACAGCTCCTCGTCGGGAAATTCCACAACGTCGACAACTTCAACACAAGGCCTACACTCCATTACAAGACCGTGCTTCTATTCCAGTCGGATCTCCCACACTTCGCCTTCTATTCCAGCTCTTTACAGTACTATATCGTGTACTGTTTCATCCCCAAATACAAGATCCTCCGCTGGGGGAAGATGTGTGTCTGTCTGTCCAAAAGGGGGGAAAAAGCAACGCGGGGCTTCTCTGCGTGTGTTGTCGTTGTTTCCCCCACGACGCGCATTCGCGCTCCTCCTCCTCCTCCGCCTCCGCTCTCTCTCTCCTCCCTATCGCTCCTCCGCTCGCGCGGACGTGGTTCCCATGTGAGTCCTCCTCCTCCCTTCCTCCTCTCCTCCTCCCCTTTCTCCCCTTCCGCGCCGACGCACTGACGACGCGCCGTGGTCTTGTGGCAGCGACTCGCATGAGCTTCCACCAGGGGGACCCGTGGGGCAGCGCCCCGCGCGCGCCGCCGCCGCCGCCGGGACCGGACGACGGCGACGACGCGCCGTTCGGACGCGCGTCGCCCTGGGGCTTTGGGTCGCCCGCGGCCTCGCCGCCGCCGCTGCCGCCGGCCCACGACGCCTCGCCGTTCTACGGGTACGCGCCGCCGTCACACCATCTCGCGTCGCAGCCGCAGCACCACGCTCTCACGGCGCCGCAGTCGGCGCCGCCGTCGCAATCGGCGCAGCCGCCCTACGGGTTTGCGCAATTCAGCGGGCTCGCGTCGTCGGCGCCGGCGCCGGGCCACTTGCCATCCGTGGGCGCGTCCTCGTCGGCGTTCTTTTCGTCGAGCGGCGGCCCCAGCGGCAGCGCGTTTGACCTCTCGCAGGGCATGAGCGGGCTGCGACTCGGCTCGGTCGGCGCCGAGGCCAATGACCGAGCCGGCGCGTTTGGCCACTCGAGCTCCTCGTTTGGCTCGATCGGCTCGATGGGCAGCTCGTCGGCGATGCCGTCGTCGACGTCGACGGCGCGTGCGCCGCCGCCCGCGAGCGATCCGTGGGGAAGCGGCAACTACGACTCGGACCGCATGCGCGACCAGATGAACCAGCAAATGGCGGCGCTGTACCGCGCCGGTGGCTCCCCTGCGCACCCGCAGCGTCCGCAGCCGCACCATCAGCAGCAACCACTCGCGCAATCCGGTGAGGCCCTCTTGGGGCTCCTCAACAATGCGTCTTTGTCGCCTCGCTTCGATATGGACAGCACGCGGCCGCGCCCGTCGCCGGTGACGTTGTCGAGTTCGTTCCCGCCAGCTCCGCTTCATCTGCCGCACCACCCAGGCACCATGACGATCGAGAACTACCAACCCCATCTACAGCAGCAGCACCAGCACCGACGCGAATCGCCCATGGCAATCTCGGGAGATGATCTGCTTGGCTTGCTGCACAAAGGGGAGCCGCGCGGACCGCAGCCTCTCAGCAGCAGCTGGGATGAACGCGACCGATTCATGAGCGCCCCCAGGCCGATGATGCGAACGAATAGCCAGGTGATGGCGCGCTCGCCGCATCATCGTGACATGTATGGCGGTGGAGATGGCCTCGCGCGATCGCTGCCGCCTGCACGGTCTCCCTTTGGTGGCGGGGGTGGATACGATCCACTTGCTCGACGTGACTCCGGTAGCGGACTCTCTTTCGGTAATAACAGCAATGGCGGCGGATCGACTGCCGTCGTGAGTCCAGATGTGACGAAGCCTAATGACACAATCAAGGTGCAGGTCAGCCTGCTGACCGATGAATGCCGCCCTGGCCGTGTGCTGCTCATCGGATTGTTTCGCATCGGTCAACCGACGAATGAGAAACCGATCTTCGTCAAGCAAGTGCTGTTCGAGAACAAGATTCATCGTCAAGCAAGACACTGGAACACGCGAATCACATTCCGCGCGCCTCGCTCGCCTGGTGAATTCGAGTTCCGTATTTTCGAGGAATTGAAGCCGCGCCACCGCGATCTTGGTGACCGTGATGGCGAATACAACGACAATGGAAATGGCAGCGGCTACTATTCAAACGCAACGATTGTGCGAAGCAATCGCCTCAAGGTGGCAATGGATTACAGCCACTTCATCGAATTCCTGCGCAGTATCACTGAAAAGTTCCGACAGAATCGTTTGAAGCGTGACACTGGTGGAATCCTCAGCAACCTGTTGGCCTTCATGCGCCTGATCGACCAGATCGAGACGGTGTTTCTTCACGGCCAGGCACTTCTTGAGGACTTCATCAGCGATTTACTGGGTTTGGTATCCCTTGATGAGCAAGAAATGGCGCGATTTCCCGTGACTGACACCATCCCAAGTCCCATTGAAACTTTCCACGGCACTATCCGCAACGTGTTGAATTCGGTGCAAGCGAACCCGTGGATTAAAGAGTTCGTGTCTTACGAATGCTGGCAGCAAGTGGAGTTTTACCAGCGCCGCTTGTACTGTGCAGTCAGCGGACTCTACTTCCGATCTGACGCTGAGAAGGCTGCTTACTGGCAGTACCACTACCAGTTTGAGCCACTCACCGAGGTGGACATTGCGTCAGAGAGATGGAAGAAGTTCGTCAAGCAGCAGCTTTCCGATTGGATTCAAAACGAGGCAGCCAAGTTAATCCCGAACGGCGAGGACTTCCGCCGCCAGCGCCAAGGAATCTACAACGTTGTCCACTCTCAGGTTGTCCGGAAGCTTGAAGGTCTTGACGCCGAGCTGGACGTGTTCGGCTCGTCTGCAAACGATTTCGGAACCGGTGAGAGCGATATGGATATGTGTTTGGTGCTGCGCCCTGAGGTTATTGCCAACATGACCATCGATGACAAGCGCCGCGTGTTGGGTCAAGCTGTGCATCTACTGGAGTCGCGTCCAGATTTGTTCATGGAGGTTGACGCGTCTCGGCTTACGGCCCGTATTCCCATTGTGATGTTCAAGATGGCTGATTCGGGCATCGAGTGCGATCTATGTGTCGAGAATCTGCTTGCACAGCGTAACACAAGCTTGCTTCGGGCGTATGCGAACGCCGATGACCGAGTTCGCGTACTTGCCTTCGTCTTGAAACAGTTCGTTAAGCGTCGCCGTATGAACTGCGCCGCGGAAAGCACACTGTCTTCGTACGGCTATTTGCTGATGCTAATCCACTACTTGCAGCGTCAAGATCCACCAGTTTTGCCGGTGTTGCAAACGCTCCCACCAAACTGGAATGGCGAGCCCGTGTGCACTTGCTCTGCTTCAAACCCGGTGTGCCCGCCCAAGTCTGCCTTCTGTCGCCTGACTGAGCGAACCGAAGAGCTCGCCAAGGAGAGACAACTGCCCAGTTTGCTGTCACGCGCACCAGGCGCAGCGCACGGCGAAAGTGATGGAGCTACTATTCCCGGAGCGAGTCCGTCTGGCGCGATGGAGACGTATTTCTTTGATCCGTACTCATTTCCGGACTCGGCTGAGAAACTGGATATCCTGCAGAAATTTGGAAGCCGCAACACATCAAGCGTTGGAGAGCTCTTTGTCGGCTTCCTGCAGTATTACGGCCTTGAATTTGACGCCTCGCGAACGGTGGTTTCAATTCGTATGGGCCGCGAGCTGCTCAAGAGCGAGAAAAAGACACACCACTTGTGGAAGCTTCACTCGCGACTGAGCATTGAAGACCCGTTCGAGACTTCGTACGACGTGGCTCACGTACTCAAAGGAACGCGGGACAAGTACATCCGCCAACAATTCGTTCGCGCTTTTACGTTGCTCGTCCAGACCGCTGAGCGAGACGAAGATGAGAGCGGAGTGGATCATGCGATGCGAGCGGTCTTCGAGCATGTGGCAGAACTGCCATTCCACACCCACAAGGATCAATCGATGACAACAAATGCTGCGATGGCCGCTGCGGCTGCGGCTGCTGCTGGAAACGCTGCAGCCGCCGCAACCGCTGCCAGTGTCCTCGGCGGGCTCTTCAACGACTCTTTCGACGCCTCGAGCTTCACCGAATGAGAAGGATTTGACTTCTTTTTTTTGTTCAGAATGACGATACCCCCGATCAACTACAACGATACTACGACACTACATGACAAAGATATGGACATACAGGAAATGACACCACCACCACACTAGGAGCGCGCAGGGAGGATAGAGGTGAGAAACCATAAACACAAAGATTTGGAAAAGCTAACCGTGTCGGCGAAGCGTGTGAAGTTATTAAAAGTGTGGAGATAGGTATATAGCGCTGTCAGCAGCTCATTCAAGTCTTGAGATCACCGCCACGTACGGGAGCTGTCGGTCGCTCGCGTGCGGGAGCCTAGTTGAACGAGTAGCCCTGAAGCGTCTCGCGTGGGGCGAAGGCGCACGAGCCGGGTTCGTACGACTCGACGTGCGAGGCCATCTGCGCGATCGAGCAGCAGCCACAGCAGAACGTGAAGAACGCATCCTCGAGCGGCGAGCCAGGGATCGAGAAGAGCGTGCGCAGGCGCCAGCGCAAGCGCAGCAAGCACAACGCAGCGACAATCGAGGCGAGGTAGATGACCACTTCGAAGAAATCCGACTCAGTCACGGCCGTGAGGAACGCAAGGAAGTAGAGACCGCCGAAGAGCCCGAGCACGTGGTAGAAGGGCATGATGCCGACGCGCGCTGAGATCTGCGCGACCGAGATACCCGGGCAGCAGCACGACATGATGGCTGTGGCAAGGGGAGAAGACACGACAAGTCAATGGTGTGGTTCTGGTGGGAGATGCCACACGAGACTTACCATTTGGAACGATCGTGTCGGTGAAGCCAAAGATGCCCGTCTTCCAGCGGCCCGTGATGATGCCGTTGTGGTCCGTGCCCTGGCTCGACGAGTCGCCGTTGATGTTGACAGCGACGTCGCTGGTCTTGGTCGGCGGCTGGAACTCCATGGCTGCTCACTTGTTGACTGGAGGTTGGAGTAGCGCGAGTTGGATAGTGAGATGAGGGCTACCCACGGTTGGAGATGGCACACCTCCCTCTCTCACATCCGAGGCTGTTGCCCCATAATAAGGATAAGAGGATGCTTGCAGTTCTGACCCTGGACAGGAGGCGGTGAAAAGCGACCTAAAATAAAGTCGCCAGATGCGGATCAGGTGTGGGACACAGTTGCTCTGGGCGAGCGAGTGTGGGCAAGATCCAAAACGTATCGTGCGGATACGTGATGTCGCACCCCGTCCCAGGCCAGCGCCACATGAAGAGCAAGAATAGCTCGTGCGATGGTGAGTCAAATCCATTACGCTCACACTCTCATACCAGACCGACTGACAAGGCCGTGACACTCCAGGTGTTGGACAACCCGAGCTGTCACATGTCGCACGAATCCTTCCGACCTACCTAACTACACGGGCAGCTTGGCGCCTTCGTCGGCCTGCTCGCTGTCATCGTCCGAGCCGGCGTCGCCCGTGTGCTCTTCTTGGTCAGCGCCGAGGTGAGCGTACTGGGCCCGACCGCTGGTCTGGGACTCGAGCTCGCGCCACTGGTGCTGGCTGAGCTTGAAGGCGCCATAGATCGTGCCGAACGCGAGCACGCCAGGGATCAACACGTCGTACAGGAATGGGTGGGCTTCAGCTGCCGCGCTCGAGACAAACGACGAGACCAGAAAGATCTGGAGATCGAACGTGCCGTGGACAAGCACGGACGGATAGAGCACCCAGCCCTTCTGCCGCCAGTGCGTTAGCGCCGTCGGTGACTCGGTCGTTTTCAGCAGCAACGCCCGCGCTAGCCGCGTGCCAGTGATGGCCCCGCACACCCCGTGGAGAGGAAGGCTCATGACTGATCGCAGCAACGCGACTTCGAGACGATCACTGAACGTCGGCGACGCGAACGTGAAGGCCACGTTTTCGATGGTCGAAAACCCCAGCGCAGCTGCCGTGACCGCGAGCACGATGACGACGTGGTGGTTGGCATGGTCCACACGGCGCAGTAGGAGTCGGCGCGGGTCACAGAGCCAGCCGCGTCCGGGGGTCTTGCTGCAGTTGCAGGCACACGTGCCTTGCACGACCCAGAGCTTGGTGGCTTCTTCCACGAGCCCGGCGACGACGTACGCCGAGAGCAGCACAAACACGTAAAAGCCCAGCGTCTTCTTGATCTGGAGCGTTTGAAGGACATTCGCGATCCGCCCCGCGTGGGGCGGCATGGGCGTCGCCGTCGGGTCGCTAGGAGACGCGGCGCTCGAGTCGTCCAGGAAATCATACAGCTGCGCTGAGAGCGAATCGCGCTGGTCGTAAAAGCACAGGATCGCGAACAGCGGCGCGAGCACGAGCTCCCACGCGACAGCCACGAACGCGCCCGGGAACATGCCGCCGCCAAAGGTCACGACAAGCTGCGCGACTTCGCGGTCGCTGGACGAGGGAACCCGCGCGTGTTAGTACTACCTCCTCGCATA
>JAADVT010000503.1:0-23708 GCA_023335895.1 Pythium rishiriense
CCCCCCCCCCCCCCCCCCCCCCCCCCCCCCCCCCCCCCCCCCCCCCCCCCCCCCCCCCCCCGGAGCCCACGTCGAGCCAAAAACACCAAATTCGATGGTCCGTTCCTGCCCAAACTGACTGTCTTCCTTTCGACTTTCTTTGGCGCAACTGAGACCGTGGCGGAACGGAGGTTGATTTGAAACAGTGCCGTGGGTTCATTTGGCGTAATCCTGGATGGAGCGGTTGTGTGGTGTCGCGCCGATCAAAGACCGACGAGGTGAGCAGCGATCCCCATGCCCGCTGTGTGGTGGTGGATGGAGCCGTTCGCGACCGACCAAGGCGGTGAGATGGAGAACTAACCCGAGGGCTACAGAGACCACGATTTCTGTTCGGTGGCGTCCAAAAGGGACAACGAGGCGCTGCCGTGGTGGGAATGGCACGACCTCCACGAGTGGATGAGGCGCGTGTGATCGTTTCAGTGGTCTCATTCTCCACCAACGCTAGAACTGGAGACCTTGAGGGAAATGATTGGGCATCTTGCGACAACGAACTGGTGTCAAAATGGTTGACCTTCGTGTTGCGTCAAATGTTCCTAGTCTCGCCGCCTCTGTACACGATGGACCTCGCCTCGAGTGCATTTCATTCGCGAACGTGGATATCTATCAAAACCAGTCCAGACAGACGCGTTCGTCGCCACCACCTTCCTCGTATTGAACACCTAGAGGCTCGATTTCTCTAGTGAGCGACCAATCCATACCAAAACGCTCATGCTCACGAAGACTGGTTTGGAGGTGACAACTGGATTACGCTTGGTCACTTATCACCAGTTGGCGACGCGTGGCGAGCACTTCGCTGCGTAGCACGCAGCCAAACATTGTCAGCATCCAGTGGCTCAGGTATGACGGGTCTTGGCCGTGGATCGAGCCACCGAGCCGGTACGTGAACCCGGCCTCCTCGCGCTCGAGCCGGCTCCACTGCTTCCAGATAAAGCACGACGCCCACAAATTGTCAGGCTCCGTGACAGCTTCCATGAGCTCCGAGCAACAGATCGAGCGCACACATTGAAGAATCCCACGGTCGGTCTTGACGCGACAGATGAGATACGTCATATGGGTGTCCACGTGAATTTCGGGCACGGGCTTGACTGCCCACACGATCACGATGTTGGGCCCGAGCTGCTGGAGCACCTCATGGAAGCACAATGCTCCGTGGTTCAACACGACCTCCTGATAGGTCTTTGGTTCGGTGTACATGTCCCACCCGACGTTCACAGAGTCCATCATCTCGTACCCGTGGTAGGTCTTGTAGAACTCGAACTGGAAGGCGTCCCGTGCGCGGTCAACGCGGCGTTGTTCGCGCCAGCCCAAAAAGCTGAACCCCGTGGTCTCCTTCTCGAGGCTCCAGTCGAACGCACTTGCCTCCTTCAGCGCCTTCTCTATCTCGGCCTTGCAATCGTCAAGCGTCCACGGCTTGAACAGTGACCGGGCCATCTCGTGCCACTCGGCCGCCCGTAATTCCCACTGAAGCGTTGGATGCTCGCTCAAAGCGTGAGCGAGCGCCTGGGTCGACAGACGATGCTCCTCGAGTAGCTGAGCCAGCACCGTGCGCTCAAGCTGCAGCCTCTGGGTCTCCTTCACTAGCTTTACAGACTGTCGCAGGAAATGGCGTACGCGCGCGGCGTGGTCATCCAGAAAGTCGTCCCAGACGCCGTTAGCGTCCCCCCACGTCTGCGAGACCAGCAAGGCGCACTCGAGTGCATCGCACGTACGACGCATCTGCTTGACGTTCACCTGATTGAGAATACCAGGAGCCAACACCATCAGGAATACGGTGGTATGTTGTCGGACTCGACGGCACATGGCCAACGAAATATACGCGTCGTACCGCTCGGCGTTGGCGAGACAACCGCTCGCGCTCGCGCTTTTTGGCGTGGTGCGACGACGGCGCGAGTGATGACAGCATGGTCCTGTTGGGACGGCTCGGTGGGCGGCGATGGCTACACGACGAATAGCTCCGGCCTCGAGCCGTGTGGTCACTGACGGCAGTCTTTCTGCCCTTCGATCGCCGAGCTTGCTTTTGAGGTCCTGCCCCAAACTTCACGTGGTCCACTACACGCCATCGCCGACTTGATTCGTTCAGAGGCCAACGAACCGGTGGAAAAGGGTGGGCGGATTTGCGAGCCAGCGCGTGCTTGATTGGGCAGCTCAGATCATTGTGGGCTGATTTGAAATGGCACTGTCCGCCGGTGGGTTCACGAGCGTCAGAAAGTGTGTGAATCTGGAGTTCTTCGATGGTCTCCTTGTGTCTTGTTGTCGTTTATCGATGGAGCCTCGTGAGATGAGATTGAGGCACTGCCAATGCACAACTGAGTGCAGCAAGTCCGAACGGGGTGGGTCCACGTGGTCTGGTGGAACACGACGAACCCTGTCGCGGCTAGTGCTTGGAAGAACATCATCACGCGATCCGCACGATATGCCGGCGATCCTCCACGGTTGGCAAACTCATTTTTGAAAACATCCGTATGAGCTGGTGGTCTTCCCTTTGCTTTTGTTGGGGGGAAAATCGGAGCGAGGGTGGACGGTATGATGGCTGTGTCTTCCTAGATGTTGGCGAACCGATGTCAACACGTACTGAGATGCATAGGAGGTCTGACACTGGTCCTGTTGGTCACACAGGCATTGAAGTCAGCAAGCACTTTGCTAGCGAGGCGTCAACAAACTCAACGAGAAACATGTATAAGGTGACGACTCAACTGCTGCTCCGAGAGAAGGCTAGCTGCTTGTGAGAAAAAGTTGTTTGGTCGCGAGTCGCTCGCTGCGCAGTACACAGCCAAAGATCGTCAGCATCCAGTGGTTCAGGTACAACCCGTTACTGCCACGGATCGAGCCGCCGAGGCGATACGTGTAACCACTGTCCTCGCGGTCCAGCCGCTTCGAGACAAAACATGAGCTCCAGAGGTTCACTGGCCCCGTGACAGCTTCCATCAGTTCTGGGCAACAAAGTGATCGGATACACTGGAGAATCCCTTGCTTGGTCTTGGTGCGGCACACTAAAAATGTCATGTGGGCGTCAATACTGATCTCGGGAACGGGCTTGACAGCCCACACAATCATGGCGTTGGGACCGAGCTGCTGCAGCACCTCAAGAAAGCACAGCGTGCTGGTGTTCAAAAAGACTTCCTCGAACGCCTTGGGCTCCGTGTACATGTCCCACCCAACATTGACGCAGTCCATCATATCGTACCCTCGGAGAGTCTTGTGAAACTCAAAGTCAAAGGCACTTCGCGAGCGGTCCACACGACGCCGCTCACGCCAGCCCAGGAAGCTCAACCCGGAAGTATCCTTCTCTAGGCCCCAGTCGAACGTGCTTGCCTCCTTCAGCGCCTTTTCCATCTCGGCCTTGCAATCGTCAAGCGTCCACGGCTTGAACAGTGACCGAGCCATCTCACGCCACTCGGCCGCCCGTAATTCCCATCGAAGCGTCGGGTGCTCGCCCAGAGCGTGAGCGAACGCCTGGGTCGACAGACGATGCTCCTCGAGCAGCTGAACCAGCAACGCGCGCTCGACCTGGAGTGACTCGGCCTCCTTGGCGAGTTTAACCGACTTGCGCAGGAAATGGCGAACGCGTACATCGTGGTCATCCAGAAAGTCGTCCCAGACGCCGTCAGCTTCGTCCAACGTGTGTGAGACCAGCACCGCGCGCTCGAGCGCATCGCGTGTGCGCCGCATTTGTTCAAGATTTACCTGGAACGAACCAACAGATATGAATCATCACAATCATCACAAAGCATCCGTAACGTGGTGTGCGGCCACTAAAATCAAATCCACATACCACTCGGCGCTGGCGAGACAACCGCTCCCGCTGTCGCTTCTTGTCGCGGTACGATGCTGGCGCCAGAGTCAACATGATCGCGTCGTGGCAGCTCGCAGACAAGTGACAAGTGCGCTTGAGCTTCTTACCTAGCGGTCACTCGCACTCGTTGGTTAGCATAAATGCCATGCCGGATCGCAGCGCATAATTCCCGTCATGAAACGCTCCCAATTTGTCGTGGGTTCACACGTGCTGCTTGGTAGTCCGGGGGAGGAAACGATGTCTCGCGGCGAATGGCGACAAGACGATAGACTTGGATCGTGCGAGACGTCCCTGGCTGCGTGATGGTGTCGTAAACCGAAAATCAGGTGCAACTATCCTCTGTCGGCCCTTCGATCGGCCGTCCGGACGGCAGACAGTCTCGGAACACCACCACGAGAGAATGTTTGGTCATCGTTTGATAGCACTGGGAGAACCAAACGGCCGCGCACCGAACAGCCTTGTATCTTCGGCCATCACCAATCGTACGAGCTGGCCACGGAGACCGAGCCGGCTAATGACAGAGCCATGGGTAGGGAGGGCCCCACAGCTCAGGTTCCCACTAGCCCCACGCAAGAGTCAGGCGAAGACAACGTACACTCGTACACTCGAGCGCGTGGTGATCTACGTGGTGACTCACCTGGTCTGGAACAAAGCCACACCGACTAAGTTAGTCTCTCGGTGCGAGGGGAGGCTTCACGTTGGGGTCAGAAAATAGCGAGCTCCCACCCACATGAATCTCTCGGGCGCGTGATGAGCGTTGCTGGAGAAACGGAGCCCATCACGGGCTGATTTGAAACGGTGTCGTCGGAGGATGGGTTCGCCCTAGCCGGCGCTCCTTCCATCCGAGAGACTCTGTTGAATCTTGGCATGAGCCTTCCTTCCGTCGATCGATTGGTGCAGCACACAATTCGAGACTGCTGTTCTACTGATCTGCGTGCGTGTGTGTGGACATCTCACTGATGAGGGGGGAGGGGACGGCTGGCGGTCCCACTTTCTGAGGGTGCTGACGACGGGGAGCATCTCTCACTGGCCTTTGAACCCATATCTTGTCCTTTTTGTTCACGAGGACACAGTCGATCGATGGTTTTGCCACACAGCAGTTGGCTTGGCGGTACCGAAACGCTTTGCTCTTCTTGACGTTGAAGAACTGCTTTCGAATTTCATTTCCCGAGTCGGCCCCTCGCGACGAAGTGTATGAACCCACAAGGGCACACCGATCGGGGATCGAGAATCCGGCACATGATGAGTGGTCTTGTCGAATCCTGTTCTGGACGTGTGGTGCTTCCGTGGAAGTTATCGCCACCCGATCCGTACGCATGAGCTGAGAGTGGCGGTGCGTCCCGACTCAAATACCATGTGCCTGAGCATTTTCAGTGACACAGAATGCTCAATGATTCTCGTCGCTTGCGAAGCAACCTTGGCCATCAAACCTACATGCTGAGTGGGAAAGCAGGCGAGGAATACCCACCAACGCCACCGTGGATTTACTCGAGTCGGTGAAGCGAAAACAAACAAAAACAGCATGGCAATCAGGAGACACTCGAATTCAACACTCGCAAACGTACGTAGGGGTTTACCTCACAACAAAGGCGACGTCACATATCAGCGTCTTCACTTAAGACGAGTCGCCAGCCCGTCGCGAGCCGCTCGCTGCGCAGTACGACCCCGAAGATTGCGAGCATCCAGTGGTGCAAATAGGTCATGTCCTTGCCGACGATCGAGCCGCCGAGACGGTAAGTGTACCCGAGCTGTTGATGATCGAGTGGGGCCCACTGTTTCCAGAGAAACGTTGACGCCCACACGTCCAGAGGTCTAGCGACCTCGGCGATAAGCTCCGGGCACTCGATCGAGCGCACGCATTGGAGGATCCCTCGATCGGTCTTGACGCGGCAGACGAGAAACGTCATATGGGTGTCAGTGCTCATATGGGGAGGACGCTGCGCAACCCAAATGATTACGACATTGGGTCCAAGTTGCTGGAGCACCTCGTGGAAGCACAACACACCTGGGCCCATGAGGATCTCCTTGAACGTCTTGGGTTCGGTATACATATCCCAGCCAACGTTCACGAAGTCCATCATCTCATACCCGCGGTAGGTCTTGTAGAACTCGAACTGGAAGGCGTCCCGTGCGCGGTCGACGCGGCGTTGTTCGCGCCAGTCCAAGAAGCTCAAGCCCGTGGTCTCCTTCTCCAAACTCCAGTCAAAAGCGTTCACTTCCTTGAGTGCCGTCTCCATCTCGGCCTTACAGTCGTCGAGTGTCCATGGTTTGAATCGAGTGCGGGATACCTCACGCCACCACGCGACGTTGAACTCCCAATCATCGACGGGGTGCTCCTTCGTGACGTCGGCGATGACCTCTAACGCGAGGCGGTGCTCCTCGAGCAGACGAAGTAGAAGCGTCCGCTCGTGGTGGAGTTCTTGGATTTCCTTGGCAAGGCGAAGCGAATGACGAACGAAGCGACGCACCCGCATGACGCGGTCGTCCAGAACATCCTCCCACAGGGCGTCGACGTCGTCAAACGTGTGCGAGACAAGCACAGCACACTCGAGCTTGTCGTGGATGAGACGCATCTGCTCGAGTTTAGCCTGTCACGAACCGTCCATGGTGATGACTCACGATCATATTACGCCCCCACAACGATCGCAGCCACGAAAAACGGAATCATAACGTACTGCTCGGCGCTGGCGCGCGCGGCGCTCGCGCTCGCGCTTCTTGTCACGGTCGGATGATGTCGCAAAGATGAGCATACTTGTGTAATGGCGTGGGGGTTGCGTGAGTTGCGTCGTACGAATTCTACCCCGACGCTACCGTCGGACAGAGCGCACTTAATTTCCATGCACCCACGAGGGAACTTGGGTTCGCGGGCGTAATCCTGAGATGTCGTCAATGCCGGCTGGAAAGCGTCATCGGGAAGTGGGGATCGATGAGCTACAGTACAATTCAGTCGTCTCTGCTTGTGCCCTCATGTTTCAGACAAATTAGCGAAATAGGAGAACAGAGACCGATCATACATTGCACACACATCGATGGAGGTTCTCGTCGGATTAATCGCCACTGGGTACACGACTGATCACTC
This sequence comes from Pythium rishiriense, assembly GCA_023335895.1. Lineage (NCBI taxonomy): Eukaryota > Oomycota > Peronosporomycetes > Pythiales > Pythiaceae > Pythium > Pythium rishiriense. The sequence continues at coordinate 6,912 of JAADVT010000503.1, forward strand.
GACGATCGAGGTGCCTTCGCAAGATGACTCGTGGCTCGGAAGCGGTAGTCTTACCAGCAAAGATCAAGTAGCGGCCTTGATCTGGTCAGAAACACGGCTTGACTCCTTCCCATTCCCAGTGCGAAACAACATCGCGGCGGGCAATCACAGTAGAAGAACTTCAGCTCCGTGAATGCAGTCCCAAAGACCGGTTCTCCACATCCTCCTTTTACCAAAACCATGATTTGGCCGTTGAGCGTACGCGCCGTCCATTGAAGACGAGCTCGCTCGCTGACAACGAGGTCTTGCTCACCAAACAAAACGCACGGTTTGTCGTCTTCCCCGCTTTGGGCTTCAACACTTGAGGCGAGATCTTCCAAGAGCTGAGTCAAAGGAACCTGAAAGCCACCGGTACAAGCGTTTGATCCAGTAGAAGACTTTCGATGTTACGAAACATGAATGGGGCCACTCCGACTCACCAAACACACGATATCGCCGCCGAGGCGGGACGACGAAATCGCGGTTTATGGATCGCTCTCGTCACTTCTGAGCAGCTGCCTTCCCGTGGCGAGCCGCTCGCTGCGCAGGACGACCCCGAAGATCGAAAGCATCCAGTGGTGCAAATACGTCGTGTCCTTCCCGACGATCGAGCCGCCAAGACGGTACGTGTACCCGACGTTATCTCCGTTGAGACGAGTCCACTGCTTCCATACGAACGTTGAGGCCCACATATCCGCAGGCCCAGCGACGGCCGCGATGAGTTCTGGGCATGTGATCGAACGAACACACTGGAGAATCCCTTGATCGGTCTTGACGCGGCAGACGAGAAACGTCATGTGGGTGTCGACGCTGATGTGCGGAAGCCGCTGGACGGCCCAGATGATCACGGCATTTGGTCCAAGCTGCTGGAGCACCTCGTGGAAGCACAACACGTTGAGACCCATAATGGCCTCCTGGAACGTCTTGGGCTCGGTGTACATATCCCAGCCAACGTTCACAAAGTCCATCATCTCGTACCCGCGGTAGGTCTTGTAGAACTCGTACTGGAACGCATTCCGCACATGATCCATACGGCGTTGTTCGCGCCAGCCCAAGAAGCTCAAGCCCGTGGTCTCCTTCTCGAGGCTCCAGTCGAATACGTTCACTTCCTTCAGTGCCATTTCCATCTCAGCCTTGCACTCATCAAGCGTCCACGGTTTGAATCGGGTACGAGACAATTCTCGCCACCACGCGACGTTGAGCTCCCAATCGTCCTCGGGGTACGTCTCAAGCGTCTCTGCAAAAGCCTCCGACGCGAGGCGATGCTCCGCGAGCAGACGAAGTAAGACCGCTCGCTCGTGCTGGAGTTCTTGGGCTTCTTTGGCCAGGCGCAGTGACTGACGTAGGAAACGACGCACCGTCATGACGTGGTCGTCCAAGTAGTCCTCCCACACAGCGTCAACGTCATCCAACGTATGTGAGACGAGCACGGCACACTCGAGTGCGTCGCGGGTGCGACGCATCTGCTCGAGGTTGATCTAGTGATGACAAGAGCCAACAAAACGGCATCCATAATCAATGACGACCCTCTCTCACCCGATGCGAGAACCCAACGAAACCATATCAATGACACGTACTGCACGGCGCTCGCGCGCGCGGCGCTCACGGTCGCGCTTCTTGTCCCGGTCCGTTGATTTCGCAAGCGCTAGCATAATTGCGTTCTGACGCAGTGTGCAACGAGTGCCATGATCCGAGTCCGATACCAGGCAGCCCGGAAATTGTCCGAATCCCGATCAGCACTGCACACGCAACTGCTTCCTCGTGTGGCTGTGGGTTCACAAGCCAAATCTCGAAGTGGTGGTCATTCTCGAGAGCGACTGACGACGCTTGTTGTGTGAGGAGACATGCCACATATGTTCCTCACACGAGTAGACTTTTCCATCGAATTGCTGCCCAGCACGAGTCGTCCTTCCAATTCGATGCTTCGTCATGGGATTGATCTCCCAAACATATCAGATCAAGAAGAATAGATATTCCTCGGTCAGTACACGCCAATCCAATCGCTTTCGCCGATCGATACAGCGTCCACGCACCTCTGATCAAGTAATTGATAGTCATTGTGGATCACGCACCAACCAAACGAAGGTTTGGAGGAAAACACGAGGAGGGATCATGGCTCCGTGGAAGGGCCTGCGTTCAGAGAGTGCGTTCTGGAAGGTGTATTCTTTGCATTCATTGGGCCGGTACGGTGCCGGGTACCTACACCACGGTTCAGCTGAGCAAAGAGAGCAAGCTGGAACGATCGCACACTCGCCCCACCGCCGAAGACCAACACCCAACATAACCTGTGGTACAGTACCTTAACCCCCCTTTCTGGGTGCTTGTGACGCACTTGTCTTGGTCCGGGAACCACCTCCGCGTTCGAGTCGACCGCGGCACGCAATCAAACGTCCATTGCGCATCTGTAGTACCTGTAGCGGAGCAACTTGACCGTCACGTGAGACTTTCCAAGTCTGTGGGCTTGCGTCAAATCCCAGAAAGCACAGCGTTTCTTTGTGGATAAAAACGTGGATGGAATGACTGATTTGAGGTGAGTTCAACTCGAATCACGAAGGGGTCCGATGACGTCGCAATCGAGCACGAACGCGCGTTTGATGTAAACCACATCACTTGATATGAACCATGTCAATTGGGAAATCTCGTGATCTCCATCTCCCTGTTTCGCATCTGTGCGTGGTCGCTCCAATCTGATCTCGACGGATCGAATGGTCTCCTCGACTTACGGTCGCAGCGTAGCGAACTCGGACAAACTGGATATGGGGACAGGCCACGACAACGAAACCCCGCATGTGAGTGGTACGTATGCATTACCGCATCATTGAACTTGGTTGCCATTGCTGTCACGTTGCCTTGGCTTTCGCGCGGCGCTCGAGGTGCTCGCGTAACCGTTGGTCGCATCGCGGGAAAAGCACTTCCTTGATATTTTCAACGATACTACCTAGCCCATAGATGTGGTTGAGTCGAACCGGATTGACAGGCGGCCCGACTTGGCGACGCTGCAGGCGTCGCAGGGCCTCGCGCTCGGCTTTGAGACTGCGCCACTTGAAGAACTCGTTCGTGGTCGTGTTGGTCATCACGAGATAGCAGTGGAAGAGTAAGAAGCCCAAGACAGCCACGCCTACGGCATCCGAACATAAGAATCCAGCGAGCGTGTCAAAAACTCACAGGGATTCAGAGACTGTGTGACGGAGTCATGACGAGGCACGCACCCATGAGCGTACACAGCACCCACAACACAAACAGCACCGACTCGGCGTGGACCAGGAACCGCAGCACGACGATCGTCACGCCCTGGATCACCTGGCCGCTCTCGGCATCGACAAATGGCTGCGATTGAAGGCTCAGGAACTCGTCATAGAGGATGTAAAACAACACGTAGCTGCCGTACGCGCACAGCACGACGTTGGCCTAGACAGCACGACAGGAAAGAGTGGGCATAAAGAGGCAGCGAGTGGGCGAGTCTGGCGACGTACCACCAAAAAGTAGAGAAACTGGCGGTGGTTGCGCTCGCCGATACAGGCGTTGAGCCAGACACAGTGGTGGTCGAAGCGGGGCACGCACACGTCGCAGACGGCGCAGTGCTTGGACCGCGCGGGCTTGGAGGTCTTGCACGTCACGCAGCTGCGCGGCGGCGCCGCGTACAGCACGCCATCGGGCGCATAGTTGTCGAAGAACGCCATGGTCTCTACGGGTTTCCCCCCCCAAATAAACCAATACATGAGTTTTCCCCCCCACGTATATCGCTGTCGGGACCACGTACGTACGTGGCGTGAGGATGCCCGGCGACGTCGTGGACGCGACGATGAAGCTGTGCATCGCCAGCAGCACGGCCGCGCAGCTCAGTCCGCTAATAGCGACAAATCCATCCCCGGTGAGTTTACATCAAACCGCCCATGGAGGGTCCGATGGGCCCAGGGGGCGTCCGTACATGTGGAGCTCGGAGAGAAAGGCATTCGGCAGGTGCGGCAGCCCGGCGAGCAGGAACGCGCCAAAGCCACCGACGACCAGCAGCAAGTACAGAATCTAGGACACCCACGGGACAGGGGATCAGCATAGATAGATAGATAGATAGAGAGAGAGAGAGAGAGAGAGAGAAGAGAGAAGAGAGAGAGTCACCTGGACGGCCGGGTTGGGCTCGTGCCACAGGTACCGCTTGACGCGGCGCGCGCGCGCGACGAGGCGACCGACGGCGCTACCCATGGCACAGACACAGAGGTCGTCAGCACGTGTGGGAGGGGGGGGACGACGATGATGATGATGATATCCGTCTCAGCGTGTCGCCCCCCTCCTGGTTGGTGGTCTCACCCATGTGGCTCCATGTTGCCGTTGCCGTTGGTTTGCTTGGAGCGGTGGTGGCGGGTGGGAGGATGGTCGCCACGTTGTAAATTATGGGGGGACGAAAGAAAGCGGACGAGTGTACCCACTGGTGTTAGCGACGGGGCTCGTCCGCCATGCGGGCCAATCAGCGCGCCCATGCTGCTTCAAGGTGCGTCCACCGAGCCACACAGTCGGCGTCGCGGGTAGGGGAGCGTTTGTGGCCGGACCCCCACCCTCGCCACAAACCAACTCAGGCAAAAACGCCCCCTCATCCTTTTTAACATCATGCATTTCATCTTCCGATTGCATTAATTATTATATTGTTGAGTTTATTCAACTATTACTGTACCTGCTATAGTGGATAGAACATGAAAGCTGATCCTTTTCGCAGAGTGCGATCCAGCTGGCGCTGCCTCTTGGTGTGCTGCCTGCTTTCTCACCATTTTCGTCCCAAGGGGTTCAAAGAGGCTGCGGGGTATATGGACGCCTAGCGTTCGTCGACCCTCATTTCCCATTTCCACCGACCTGCGGTATCTCCCCCCCATCTCACATCCACATCCCCTCCTATCCGTATGAGCGCCACGCGGGTGTTTGTGCGGCTGTACGACGGCGCGGCCCAGCGCGAGGGCCCCGGCGAGCTGCTCATGCTGCCGCCGCCGCCGCTCACGTGGCACGGCGTGCTGAGCATGATGATCGCGGCCGTGACCAAGAGCGACGCCGCGCCCGACGCCGAGGCCATCAAGCAGGCCCGGCTCTTCCTGCTGCCGACCGACTCGCAGGGCATCGTCGCCGAGCTCAACGCGCGCGCGCTCCGCTTTGGCGTGCGCGACAATGATCAGTTTGCCATCTCGCTCCACGGCGAAGAGTACCAAAAGCCGTCGCCGGCGAACGAGCCGGGCCACGAGCAAAACGCCGTGGCGGCGCTGACCACGATGGCGACCACGCGGCTCAACGACCACGACCAGTACCCCCCGACGGCCAACGGGCTCGGCCACGACGCGTACGTTACCGGGGACGCGCTGAGCGGCCCGCCGCGCGGCAACATTGTGGGCGTGAACGGCACGCGCAAGACCACCAAGCGGTACCGCAGCATCTCGGGCAAGATGGCGGCCATCAAGTCGCTCGGCGACCAGGGGCTCATCTCGGCCGAGGACCGCGGCCACCTCAAGGACTTGCTGCTCAACAACGACTCGCCGGCGCTCCAGGAGGCGCTCGAGAACTACCAGAACACGGGCGACTTCCAGGCCGTCAAGGAGCTGCTCACCAAGGAGCTGCGCAACCCGTCGGCCAAGCGCCCCACGGGCGACTGGCTCCCGGAGAGTCTGATCAACGAGCTGTCGGAGAACTTCCAGACCCACGACGACAGCGAGCACGGCGACACGGACCGCAACTCGTACTCGGCGCCGTCGTACACGCAGCAGATTGCCAACAACTCGTACAATACGTATGGAACGACCCCCCAGTACAGCAGCGCGGCCTCGCCCGGTACCGCGAGCGACTACTCGACCGTCACGGACGGAACGGCTGTGCATCCGATGGGCTCAGCAAGCCACGGATACGTAGACGACTCACACACGCAGGGCTCGTCGTGGGGCACGATGCAGCAGCAACAACAGCAAGGTGTCTACGGCCAACAGACGCCCATGGGCATGCAGCAGTACGGGGCCACGCCGACCGCGCAGATCAATCTGCCCATGCGCAACCGCAACAGCGTGAACCTCATGAACAAGCCGCGCACCATGGACGAGTCCCAAATGACGCCCCAACAGCAACAGCAACACGCGATGCTCCACGGAAACCCCGTCGAGATCGGCTACGCGACGCCACACGCGGCGACCTACGCGATGGGCCACCAAGGTTACGCGCCCATGGGGTATGCTCCTGCCACGACGGGCGACTACTCGCGCATGGGCATGAACGCGTACTACACGCAGCAGCCGATGCAGCCGCAGATGGGCTACAGCCCGTACCACCAGCAGCAAACGGCATTCGCGTACGGCATGGCGCCGTACGGCCAGCAGGCCTACGCGCAAATGGGCGGCTACGACTACTACGGCGCGGGCATGGGCGGCTACGGTTACATCAAGGGCGGCCCGCTCGGCGGCCGCATGGGTGGCAAGTGGACCACGGCGCCTCCCATGCCGGCGTACCCCCCGGCGTGCTCGCCGGAGGAAAAGAAGGAGAAGATCGCGCGCTGGCTCAAGAAGCGCGAGAACCGCAACTGGTCCAACAAGCCGTCGTACCCGGTGCGTCACAACATTGCGAAGAACCGCAAGCGAGGCGAAGACGGTCGCTTTATTACGAAGAAACGGCTCGCCGAGATGGAGCGCGAGGAGGCCGCTCGGGTGGCCGCTGGTCTTCCGCCACGAGCTACTGGCGAAGGCACCCAGCAAGAGCAGGAGTTCGAGCCAGACTTTGAACAGGAAGAGGGCAGTGGCTCCGATCTCGAGTCGAGTGCAATGGCTCTTGGTGTGTTGGACTCGAGCGTGTTCGCGGGTCTGCCTACGCCGGTGCAGACCTGAATGGAAAGTCCACTACTGGTAACACATATATGTCGGGAAACGAGTAAGCGACTGCGTTGCAGCGCGTAGCTGAAGTGAAACACCATTTGGGAATTGTTTGAATAATACACGATGGATAATTGCTTCCCTCCATATCTCCATAGCATTCCTCCACAATTGCGAGCCTGACATGTCCACGGATGAAGAAGAGATCATAAGTTTATTCACAAGACACATACATCGATGGGAATGTTGTCGTAAGCTCCCTACAGTGGTTGGATTGCGCGACTGACACCGATCGGTACATACGACGACATCGAAGACGACGGTTTGAGGACCACAGAGGAGTCGCAGTCTTTCAGCAGCCCAGCAAGCGCCGCGCGTTCGTCTTTGGCACTGCAGAGCGTCTGTGGGTCGTCCCAGCTGTAACGGTTCCAGTTGAGAATACTGATGGCCCACTTGTCCATGACCTCAGGAGACGACGCCGCGAAGACGCTCATGATCTTGGCGCGTTGACCGTTGGCAGCCATGAGCTGGGCCTGCGATGGCGGACCCGACCCGCGCTTCCGCACGGGCCGAACGGTCGAGTCGACGCGGAACTGGTTCGCAACGCGGCCGTGTTCGTTGGGCAGCAGAAAGACTTCGACCTTGGCGCCCGTGAGCGGGATGCAGCCGAGCAGCTCGCCACCCTTTTGCGAGTAGTACTGGAAGATGCCTTCGTCCATAATGCAGTACACGACGCGGGCCTCGTCACCATCAATCTTGAGCAGATAGCCTTCCACGTTTCCGCCGCCGCTCATCGTGGTGGATATGTTTGGAGTTGGCGGATGATCGCGGGTAGATTCTGCACTGAGTTCGGAAATGCAGATATACCGGGGCTCCTTGGCCTTTGACGACCCCCTCGCGACGATTGGGTTGAGGTACTCGAGGATGGTGTGGGAAGTTGTGGAGGCTCTACTGGCGCAGCTGAGCAGCGCGTACATATGATCTGAGCGGCGCAATTGCGTGAGCCAGACGACCTCACCACCAGATGGCTACATTGTACCTTTGATATCCAATACCATAATATAATTTTGTTAATCATTTCGTATATACATAATAAAAACATGACATCTAAAACTTAAGAATAGATATATGAGGAGATCATGATATCTCAGCTGTTGCGTTGCTGGAAGAGACAGTTTAGTGTGGCGGATGCACTACGCACCATGTTGAAGCTGCATCGGGTTCGAAACTGGACGCACGATGGCGAGTCCCAAACTCTCTAGCGATACAGCACCTCCTGGCATGCCACGTCGCGCTCGACCGCCGAGGCGTCGCTTTGCTGGTGGAGGCTGTTTCACAATATTCCGAAAAGTCGCGACGTTTCCCTCCCCTCCTGATGGCGACGGTCATCTCTAGATCCACACAACGGGGTTGCCCTCTTCATCCTTTGAAAAAAAAAAACTAGATGGCACCACCACGTTCGACGCGCGTGCTTCAGGGTAGCTCGGAGCCACCACCAGGGGAGGTGTTGGACGCCATGCGGGCGTACGCGGACGCACACCAAGTGCAGGCCATGCTCCACGTGATGCTCACGAAGCTGCTTGAAGTGCAGCCGCTCGATCCGTTTGAGTTTCTCATCAAGGTCGTGCAAAGCGATCCGGACATGGATGCGCTCGAACTCAAGGCCAATACGAACCGCTTTGACCTTCGGCGTGAGGCGACCAAGAAGAAGCTCGTCGTGGCGTTTTACAAGCGGCTATTGGCGCTCCAGCGCACCCAGCACAACGACAGTGAGCTCACCGCAGGCAGCATACTCGCCAAGTCATTTCTGCTGCGCCAACTACAGCTCGAAGAAACCCGGGAGCACCTCAAGACCCAATTCCCCAAGCACTATCGCGACCTCATCCAGTGGTTCTTCGAGCACGAAAAAGAACTCAACGAGACGATCGCTGGCGACGCCTTCACGGGTATGTGCATGGCAGTGCTCGCGACCATGGCGCAAACCTGAGCGGACACATGACAGCGAAGGTCTCACACATCGAGTATTGCGCCTTCTAACATGAGGAACATGGCCCGCGAAGAGCTCCCTCGTTTTAGTGTGTTTTGGAAGTCAGTGACATTTCGGGACTGCCCTCACCTGCATGAAAATGGAGCCTCGAGCTGTCCACCGCGCCGCGCCTCTGCGCGCGATGCCCGGGCGCCCGCTTCGCGCAGCCGACCAGGGCCCCTTCGACTGGCTCGTGCCGTTCATTCCGCCGTTTTTGCGCATCAATAGAGCCACGCGCGAGCAAATCTGGGCCACGATCGCCGAGGCGACGTCGCCCGAGGCGATGCAACTCGCGGCCCAGCGCGCGACGGCCGTGCTGCGGGTCCACGCCAGAGATATCGCTAAATGGGCGGGCATGGTAACCGTGTGGCTCGCTGGACTGGTCTGGGTCCACGCAAACGTCCACGAACTCGCAACCGCATACGTGATTGTGACGGCGTTTATCGGGCTCGGCGTCCACGTGTTCTCTGGCGAAACGACCTCGGCGGTGGACATCGACGGCGAAAAGCTCAGTGCGTACTCAGTGTTCAACAAAGGCGCACGACGCATGATGGGCTCGCTCTCGGCCGAACAGTTTGAGGTGCGTGGGTGGGGAAACTTTCGATCCATGACATACGAGAACCCTGAACAGAGTTGTCTTTTGCAGAACGAGATCCGCCATCGAGGACCAGGCCACGTCGGTGACGATGACATGCCAGCGCGAGCTGCGCGCGATGTCGCATTTAGCGAAGACGACGAAGATGATCCGTACGTGGATACTCTTTGGACATGGATCCTCACTCCGCATTGTCTCACGTCGCCGCGGTGTCGTTTCCAGAGACCTCATGGAGGCATTGCGCCAATCGCTCGAAGAAAAGAAGCGCGAGGAGCGCCGCCAGCGCCGCACGCAAAGACGCCGATGAACGGATCCACAACATCCACGAAAGTTGACAGTCTATTCCACTCAGAACCACACAGATATGGACCACAGCTCACACAACGACACACAAGCGTTCACATGCAATGGTGGAAAAGGTTTTCTTTACGTAAAGCCAAAGGGGCATCGCGACACGCGCTTCTTGGGCTGGCCGTCCTCGCCCTCCACTTCAATCTCCGTGGGGTCGTTCGCGTACTTGTTCTTGTAATAATTGTACAGGAAGCCCTGGTCGCCTTCGCGCGCGGCCTTGTTGAGCGCCGCGGCGTCCTCGGGGCTGGTCGTCTTTGCGGGCGCGGGTGTGTGCACCTCCTCCTCTTCCTCGAGGGGTGGCAAGACCGCAGTCTTCGGGTTGGCCATCGACAGCAGCAGGCCGAGCGAGATGAAGCCCATGGCCACGAGCATGAGCGGGCCAAACATCTGGAGGTCGTTGAGCGACGCGACATCGTCGCGAAGCTCCACGAGCATCAGCGACACGAGCACGGCGACCACCATGACGCACACGCCAAACGCCGAGATGAGCAGGTACGGGTCCTGGAGCAGCACGGCCACGACCTCGGACGAGCGCGGCGCCGCGACGGGCACGGGCGCCTTTGGCGGCACCGCCACAGAAGGCTTCTGCTGGGAGGTCACGGTCTGCGTGGCCATCTTGACGTTCGTGTCGTGGTCGTCGTCGTCTTGGTCGTCGTCTTCCTGGTCGCGGCGCCGAGTCTTCTTGTGCTTGTTGGCAAAGTAGGCGGGGACGTACTTTTGCGCGAGCACGGCGGCGGCGGCGGTCGTGCCCAACACGGTCAGCAGCGGAATGAGCGCAGCGCCACGTAGCGGGGGCATCGTACGAAATGAGCGAAGCACGGCGGACGCACGGCGGCGAAGGCGATGATGGTGGCCGGATGGTTACGGATTTTCCCAAGAGCTCCGACTCTGGGACGGGATGAGATCAACGTTTACACGAACATATATTTATTATAGAAGGTATCAAGTGATATTGAAAGATAGATTATACTAAAAACGAATGGGATATTTTTACTAGAGTATGCTTTTAAGAAGGTAAAGAGCGTGGCGAGGTGATGGCCGTCGCCAATCACGGCACGACTCTCCGGGAAACCACGTGCTGGGTCTGGCTCGAACGTGAGGATGGTACATACTGATATACGATGGTACTGAAGTGTAGCCATCTTTCATCCATTCCGAAACCTTTGACATGTGGAGTTCAAGAAACCCATCGTGTTATTCTTTGAGCCAAAGGCACACACTCACACCCCGAGTTTCTTCATGAGCGCGGCAATTTCCTTCTCGACGTCAGCGTCCTCCTTGGTGATCGTTGGCACCTCGCGGGCCTTGAGCACCCACGTGCGTGCGTGGTCGAGTTGGTTCATCTTGTAGTACGTTTGCGCGAGCAAAAACACGTTCTTCTTCCAAAAGCCCGGGCTGATCTTCTCGGCGTTCAGAAAGTGCGCCACGGCTTCCTCGTACGTCGCTGTGGGCGGCTTGCCAAAGAGCGCGGCGGCCGCGCGCTTCTCGATCCACGTCATGTCGGCAAATGCCAGGCACCACTGGCCGAGAATGTTGTGGCACGTCGCGTCTTTTGGGTCCAGATCGATCGCACGCTGGATATGGTCTCGGATCACATACGCGCCAGCGATCTTGTCCTTGAGGTCGCGAAAGTTGCCCACCGTGCCCGTCATGATACCCTTCCACTTGTTGGACGCCGCGTTGTTGGCGTCTGTGGCCATGCAAGTGTCCGCGTACGAGAGCCCTTCAAACGCCAAAGCCTTCTTCTGCTCCGGATCTGAAGTCTCTTCGACAAGGTAGTTGCATGCACGCGCAAGTCGCCAGAGCTGTAAAAGCCACGCGTTCATCAGTCATTCACATGAGTTCATCCCATGACGATTTTCACCACCGTACGTACGAGTTCGATTTCCGTGGGGTTCGTTGCGATTGCTTGCTTCAGCAGCGAATGTGAATCTTTGTGTTTGATCTGCTTGAAAAGGTCTTCGGCCCGGGCGATCACCGTGGAGACGTCCTCACGCGGCGCCGACGGTGCCACAGCCTCGGCCTTTTCTTCTTCCCCATCATCTTCTACTCGCGTAACAGGGCGAGCTCTAATCGATGGTGTTCGGCTCGACGAAGGATCCTCCCCGCTCAATAACCGGCCCCGCGCTGTTTATTCGCGCAACATGTACCGTCAGCACGTCGCCAAAATCCAGCCACACCTAGCAACGCCAAACAAACCGCACAGTTGTGTCGCTCAATCATGTCGAAATCGCCTTGGTCGTGGGGGAACACGCTCTTCTCGCTGAGCACGGGGATCTCCTCGGGCGCCATCGCCACGCCCGAGGCGCCGAGCACTTCGACCGTCGCGGCCGTGAACACGCCCAGCGCCATCCACATGAGCGGCTGGAACATCGGCAGCTCGAGCGGCGACGTCGCGTCCTCGCTCGACCACGCGACCACCACGCCGACAAGCCCGACCACGACCAGCATGATGAGCCCAAGCATCGATAGCATCTACGCATGCCTCCCATCCCGTCAGGTCCTTGCACCGATCCAGACCAAATCGCGTCATCATCCATCCATCGCGAGAACACGCACCGCATTGCCCTCGCGCGCGACCAGCACGAGCTGCTGCTCCTGGATCTGTATGGCGTCGGCCAACTCGTCTGCAATATTTTCTCCGTCGCTTTCGCCGTCACTCAGCGGCTCGTACTCGCCCCAGTCTGCGTCAATCACGTCGCCGTCGGCTTCGTCTCCGTGGGCTTCGTCGCGCGACGCCAGCGAGCCGCCACGGCGTCGCGACGCGTCGTCTTCGTCGTCGCTTGGGCGCGTACCGCGTGTCACATACCGGTACGCGACGGCGGCGGCCGTGGCTGTGCCGGCGATCGCCACGAGCGACCAGAGCAGCCCGCGGTAGTTGGCCATTCTCCACGGGCGGGTGGATCGGGATGATGCGACGCCAAACGAGCTTCTTTGCCCGTACTCCCGTGTTGAAACATACATGTATGCTATAATAGAGGATATTAGTGACCCATAGGGGGTATTGGGTCGATGGACACAGTAGAGATGTAGCCATGTACGGACTATGCACACCCGCAGGACCTTTCCGAGATCGCAACGCTTGGAAAAACGGCAGCCCGTCGTCTTCCCTCTTCCTTCCATACAAACTTTCCGTCCGTCCAACGAGATCGCGAATTCCGTCTGTGTCTTGGCGCTGGCTTGATGGCGCTGTCTGCGGAAGGAATGCAGAGCGACGGCGTCGATAGTTCTATCCAGAGCGAGGGCGCGCTGGGGTCACGTGGAGTTTGCCATTTTGCAATCTTCAAGCACTACCACACCGACCGAGTCACTTGGATCGTGCAGCACATATCATGAAGGTCTCTTTGCGGAAAGCAGTCTTTATTGCTTTTGTGTTGCCATTGGTGTCGAACAAGACGATTGTGAGGAGTACCGGAGTCTTCCGTGCCGATAGCGTGGAGTCCAGTGCTGGGCTATTCGCGGAAGTGCCCCAGGTGATGCCTGCAGCTACATACGACGTGCCATACGCGGACGCAAACGAGCTAGATGCGGAAGATCGCTCTTATCTGTGGAGTGGCGATGAGTTCCATGAGCAAGCTGAGGGATCCCGCGAGGGGAGTGACGAAGACGACGAGTCGTCGAAAGAAGGTGCCTACGACATGCCTGTGCTGCAAGGGAACGGAGTCGATCATGCTCCAGATCCCAACACGCTCGTGTATTCTATCCCTCGTGTTGTCGGTCGTAAGTTACGTTCCGTCTAGAGCCAGAATTGCACGTGTCGTGTCAATGTGGCAGTAGAGTTTGTGTTTCCGACAGTGCTGAGTGACGAATACACGTTGAGTTGATACATACGAAGGCAACCAAGATAATTGATCAGAACGTTAGGCGAGCAGCCACTATCGTGATTGGTCCGCGCTCGAGCGTGTGACAGAGTGACCCATCGCGCTCTGACTGTTGTGTTTGGTGGATCCTTACGTTGGATAGCCTTCATCAAGCTGGTGCACTTGAAGTTTAAATAGCAGACGATGAATACCAGCTTCTACATGGTGAGATCGGGCAGCTTGAGAGTCAAGTGAGTCAACCCGCGGGTGTGTGTAGGGTCGATCCACGAACATATGAGTCTGGCAGGTTGATCGAGTCCGCGACAGACCACACGACGAATCCTCGACTCATCAGCCACCATGACATCGCCGAGTTGACCGCACTTTCACAGCCAGAGTTGAGACTCATTACCCGGATGCCTTTCATTCTCAAACCTACTCGGCCAAGCACACACCGAAGAAATTGCAAGAACAACAATCAGGATCTCGCGATGAAGCTTCCCGAACTCCTCGCGGTCGCGATTGTCGCACTTGCCGCAGTGCCTTCCACTCTGGTCGTACAAGCCAGCGCGGTAACTTCCGTGGGCGTCGGCGACCGTCGTCTACTCCACGAATCTGATCAGGACCACCATTTCGAATACGACGGCATCCAAGGTGGCGATGGTCGAACCTTCGATGAGGGTGACTGGAATGGCGCCGGCCCCTTTGGCGAGAATGGCAACAGTGAGTTTGATCCTGGGAATGAGGCCCATGGCGGCTACGACTGGGACGAAGACCAACACGGGGACGACGGCGACATTGGCAAGCATGGCGAGAATGGCGACAACGCTGATTTCGGTGACTTTGGCGATCTTGGCGATGACGGCGATGACGGCGATTTTGGCGACAACAACGACACCGGATATGATGGGTTCGCTGACGGTGAAGACGAGCCGGACGGGAGCCGTCGCAACTTGCGCACTCGTCGTCGCGGAAGAGGGTGAAAGAGAGAGAGAGAGAGCGCTTGTAGCCAAATCGTCAGTGAGATTCGGGAACTCGCTGACCACAGCACATCGAGTTCTGGCGCTTACGCCTCTGAATATCGATGTTTCATCTTCCTCCCTATACATGTAGCCATCACTGCCACCTCCGCATCAATGGGGGACGTCTCAGTTGCTCCGAACCCAGAGCCACTGACGGCAACACAGCCCCCAAAAAATCCTCTTCAAGAAGCACAACTGCTTCAACAGCGCTTATATCAGTTCATTCATGATTAAAATGTCAGCGAGTACTATATCAACTAATGGAGCTGCTCCAAGCCGAGTGATCCGGTTCGGGAAAACCACATGGAGGCCCGGTGACCCCCACGGTCTCACCTGGCGATCGCTGTGTCACACCGGACACACCTGCCATACCTTTTCATCGAGACCCCGCCTCCGCTGTACGATCACACTGATCTCGCATTCCCACGACGCCCGAGCGTCTCTGTCGGGACATTCTCCAATCTTCTGAGATCCCCAGACTAACTTCTCCCCCACCGACGCCAGGATGAAGGTTTTCGTGACGCTCGCGCTTGCGCTCGTGGCCGCCGCCACGCTTTCGCCGGCTTCGGCCATGGGTGCCCACGGCATCGCGCCTCGCCGCCAGGGAGCACCGCTCACGGCCCACGAGCATGTGGCCCACAGCGTGCGCCGTCTCGAGGAGGTGCTGACGACGACGTCGGACGACGCCACGGACGCCACGACGGAGGCCGACGCTACGACCGAGGAGACTGCTCCCGTGACCCGCGCCGAAGAGGCCGCGTCGGAGACGGACGCCGATGCAACCGACGCTGACGCCACGACCACGGAGGAGACCACGACGGAGGCCGAGACTGCCGCGGATTCCGAGACCACGGAGGCGCCGACGACCGACGCGGACGACACGGAAGAGGTGGCGCCGCTCATCGATCCCGTGAGCTACAAGCTCAACAGCACGGACGGCAGCGCCAACAATGACGCTGCGTCTGCGGACGCCACGCGTGAGAGCGAGGACGACGAACCCGCCGAGGAGAACTCGGCGCCGGAGGACGAAGGCCGCCGCAACCTGCGTGCGCTCTAGACTCGTGCCCAGCGACCCGTTCGTTGTGAGTCATTTTCTCTTTTCTTTCTCCCCCCCGCATGTATCGTAATAATCGCTCTATCATCAGTATAAAACCGCTCGGTTCGTTCAATCTTCTTTTGCGGTCGTGGCCGGCAACACACCGGCAGTTTGCTTGATCTCGAGCTCCTTGGCCTTGATCTTGCGACGCACTTTGCTGCCCATCCAGGCGCCGCGGTGGTCGTCGGGGCGACGCAAGTCCACAAAGGGCGGCGGCGGCGACGCGAGCATGGCCTCGACATCGTCACCACGCTTGGCGACGCGGCGGTACCACACGTCACGTAGCTGCGAGCGCTCGCTCGCGGCCATCGCGCCGCGCGCCTCCGGACAAATGTGGAAGAGTTCGAGCAGCACCATGCCCGTCGCGACGTTGAGGTTGAGCGAGTCGGCGAACCCGTGGATCGGCAGGTACACGCGCTTGGAGGCCGCCGCGAGCATGGCGTCGCTCACGCCGTCGGCCTCGCGGCCCATGACGATCGCCACGCGGTCGGGCAGCTCGAGCCCGCGGTCCGCCTCGAGCGGCTCGGCTTCTTGGCTGAGGTCCGTCGCCCAGATCTGAAAAAGTCCAGCCATTGTCAGAGCCATTGGCTTGTTCCCACACACGCGCATTCACGGTCAAGCACAAACCTCGTAGCCATGACTCAGCACGTCCTGGATGCATTCCTCCGTGGTCTTGAAGCGGCGAATCGTGAGCCACTCGGTCGCTTCCTACAACGTTACGCCAACCTCTCAGCACCGACGAGAACCTGCGCGCCCGCCGAGACACACACATCCTCACCCGCGCGATGCGCCGCTTGGCATTGTCCTGCTTGTACAGCGCCGGCTCGACGATCCAAATGTGCTGGATGCCCATGCACTCGGCCGTGCGCAACACGGCCTGCTGGTTAAACATATCGCAGCTCGCCTCAAGCACGAGCGCGATCCGCGCCGAGCGGCGCGCCAGCACGGTCTCGGCCTTGCGGAGGCGGCGCGGCACGCCGTCATTACTGCCAAAACATACAACCCACCAAACCACACGTCAACTCCAACGTCCGTTCTCACAGAAGAGGGGGGGGGGGGGGGGGG
>JAADVT010000504.1:0-23685 GCA_023335895.1 Pythium rishiriense
CAAAAAAAAAAAAAAAAAAATCGAGACCACGTCAGACTTGGCGTTGAAGAGGGGGGAGGGAAGTAATCGCAACGCATGTGTCCGTACCAAGAGCGCGGCTGAGCGGGCGAACCTTGCCTGAAAAAGCCAATGTCGACGGGACACGAGCTCGCGACTTGCACGACCGAGGCCTCGCGCCGGCGCGCCCCGGTGCCCGACTCGCCGAGCGACGCCGGCGGCGGCAGCGCGAGCTCGGGCATCATGTCGTCGCTCTCGTCTCCGCCGAGCATGAAGCTCGGCTCGGGCAGCGAGCCGATCACGGGCGCGCGCGGCGGCGCGTGGCGCGGCCCAAAAAACGCGGCGGCACCGTGGCCGTTCACGACGACGGGACACGACTGGGAGATCATGGCATTGGGCGACACGCCGTCATGCGCGGTGGCGGGCGGCGCGTCGGTGGCGGTCGTCGTGCCGATCGGCGAGCTGCGCTGTGACCGGTGGCCGTGGCTGATGGGAATGGGGCGCGTCGGGCCGGACATTGGTGGGCCAGATCTTTGGCTTTGTGGGAAAGAAACAGAGCGAGAGAGAGAGAGAGACCGTTGCTCCGCTCGACCGTCACTCACTGATGCGCACGCGGCAATCAATCGTAGGTTCGTTCGATCCACGTCGCGCCGCTTTGGGAAGGCGCCGTCGATCCTAGAGACCAACACTCGGGTCGTGTCGCGCGCGTCGGAGGTGATACACGAAGCCACCCAACGGCTCGCTCTTGTCGTCGTCGTCCAACGGCGCGCCCCGACGGATGGCGATTGGCGCGGTGGTGATGGAGAGGGAGGGGTACGCAGGTGGTATGGTCTCGTTCCCTAGTCGGCTGGGAAGGAAGCGACAGCGGCGGCGGCGATCAATCGCGTCGATGGCGTTGGCTGGTGGATTCACCCACCGGCGTGCGTTGGGGTCAAAAGGGGGAGAGAGACCCACGCGCCCACAACAAAGACTGATGCCGATGCTGACGGATGGGGTACACTGTACCATCAAAAAGGTACCAATCGCAGAGTGATGGTGAGGTGGTGGACGGTACCACCGATACGGTACAGTAGTGGGTGTTCCTTGACGCGGGCTGGCTTTCTCGCTTTTTCCTCGGAAGAGGCACTCGAACTGGGTGCGAGGGGGGCTCAAAAACCACAGCGCAGTCGGTGGTATTTGGATTTTTGAGGGCTTCTATTCGGGAAGAAATCGGGATTTTTGTTCCCTCCTTTCCATCTCATCTCCCTTTTTTTCGTCGACTCCCCTGGTGGTTCCATGAACCACACACGCAAGGGAAACCTCTTGGTATATGGGGGCACGATGAGCGCGCCCATGAAGCGACAGGCGTCGTCCGTGGCGGCGCTGCTAGCAGGAGACGGAGGAGGAGGAGAAAGTACAGAAGGCGACCGGCGTGTCCACATGGTCGCGGCGGCGCCGCCCGAGCGGCGCATCGAGATCCGCGACGAGAGCGATCAATCCGGCGACGACCACGCGGCGGTGGACGCGTCCGCGGCGGCCAGCGACGAGCCGTTCCGGAAAGTCGAGACGCCGTCGACGCGCGGCAGCGGGTTCCGTATGATGAGTGGGCTGCGCGCGCCGCGGCAGACGCCGCCGCCCGTCACGCGCGGCCGCCGCATGGTCATGTTTGGCGGCATCTCGACCGTCAGCCTGCCGAGCCGCGTGGACGAGGAGCGCGAGGAAGACCTCGAGCAAGACTCGGTGGGCCGCGCGTCGTCGTCGTTTGCGATGACTGCGTCCCACCAGCGCTCGAGCGGCACGCGCGAGGGCGACTTGCGGTCGTCCATGGAGAGCTCGCTGTCGTCCACGACCGCGCTCTTGTCCGAGACGACCCAGCAGCGGTGGTTCGCGCGGATCGACCCGCGGCGCGACCTCAAGTGGTACTCGAACCGGTTCCGAGACGAGCGGCTCGAAGAATCCTACCAGCTCTACACGTCCATGGGCGATTTGCCCACGGCAAGACGCATGTTTTTGTTTCTCGTGATCTTTCAAGTGCTCGCGTTCCTGTTGTTCCTGGAGCTCCAGTCCGTGTGTATCGGCACGGATATGCCAGCGCGGTTTTCAATCAATTCGACCGACTGCGTGACGTATTATATGCCGGAAGAGTTCCACCACGAGATCAACATTGTGCTGTGGGCGTACGTGCCGTTCGCACTGCTCTATAGTCTCTTCCCACTCAAGTTTCTCGAACGCACGATGCGGCTCCGCATCGTCGTCTACTACTTCCGGCGAACATGGAAATCCATCGCGGTCGTGATCTTGTTGCTCTGGTCGGTCGGGCTCGACGTATACATGCACACACTACTGTTCGCTGTACGGTCTCAACGTCAGACGACGATCAATCGAACTGGTGAAACGAGTTGTGCCAAGAAGATACCGATGGACAGAGATTGGTACGTCGACAGTTTGTTCC
The DNA here is from genome assembly GCA_023335895.1 of Pythium rishiriense. Taxonomy (NCBI): domain Eukaryota; phylum Oomycota; class Peronosporomycetes; order Pythiales; family Pythiaceae; genus Pythium; species Pythium rishiriense. The sequence goes on from JAADVT010000504.1 coordinate 2,429, forward strand.
TGCAGCTTCATCAGACGCGCGACTACATGAGCCTGCAGTACTGGATCCTCGTGTATCAAGCCAAGACCACAAGCACGATCATCATGGCTGTTTTAGCTCTCGTCGCCACAGTCACGGGTATCGTGTCCTTCGCGCTCAAGCTCGACTTCCCACACGTCGTGTTCAACTCGGGCGCCTTGTGGGTGACTATGTTTTTGATGCGAATTTTGGGCCCCAACTTTTCCTTGAACTCGAGATCGGAACACACGAAGGGCCTCACGGTCTTCTTGATGCTCTCGGCTCTGCTTCCAACAGTTTTGACGTTGATCGCCACGTATTCTGAAGACCGTGCTTGCCGGATCGCATATGCCTCCAAGGTGCGTGCAGAACGTATGAACACGTCGCTGAAGCTGGATTTGTCGGTCAAGCGGATGGGTCTCGAGAACCGTAACTTGCCACGCGATGAAAAGGAAATGATGGAAGAAGAGCTCGTCAACGCCAGTGATACACGCATTCTCAAGAAAGTGTCAATCCCCTTCGTTGAGCTCGAGTTGAAGGATGTTGTTGCGAAGACACCCAACGGTGACATCTTGTTGGCTGACTACCATGGCACCCAAGTTGTCCTCAAGCGTCTAGCTTTGTCGAGCTGCACTCCAGAAGGTTTAAAGGATTTCAAAGTGAAAGTCCAGATGCAGGCAATGTTGCGTCATCCCAACATCGTACTCTTCATTGGTGCGACCTACGACAACCTCGCGAACGTCGGCATCGTCTTGGAGTACCTGGAGCGTGGAGATGTCTTTTCGCTGCTGCGTAGCAGCATTGCGCTGAGCTGGAGTGATCCTTTGCTGAAGATCGCAACGGATGTTGCTCTTGGCGTGTCATATCTTCACAACTGCGATCCTCCGCTCGTCCACCGCGATCTCAAGTCTTCCAATTTACTGTGCACGACAACGTATTCGTGCAAGATCTCAGACTTTGGAGAGTCGAAGCGTCAGATAGCAGGGGCCAGTCTCTTTAGCACAATTGTGGGTACGCCGTACTGGCTGGCACCTGAGATTCTTCGCGAAGAAAAGTACGACACGCAAGTGGACTGCTACAGTTTTGGCATTGTGCTGATCGAGCTGGAGACACGGAAGGACCCATACTACGACCGCACGGAAGAGAGCACGATTGATATCATGGTCCAAGTCGCGCGTGGCACATTGCGTCCCACGATTCCGGGGAGCTGCACCCCATGCCGTCGTGATCTGATCATGCGCTGCCTTGATGCCGATCCGAAGCGTCGCCCCAAGATGACGGAAATTCTGCAGTCACTTCAGAATGAAGTGCGCCAGGAAGTTTTTGATCAGAACTCGTTCGACCACAGCCGAGATCGACGGCGCCTAATGCTGATGCAGCGCCACCAGCGGCTCAACCGCCGTGGTGTGAAGGATTTGATTCTTGACAACGACGAGGAAGAGGAGTAGGTTGCGACGATCGGAGCCTCTGTGCTGCGTCGCCGCATGTGACGATAGTAGTAGTATTAGCTAGGATAGTATGAAGCAAAGTGATAATTGAAACATTTCGCGTCAGCGAAGGACGCTGCTGTAAATAAAGTATCAGCTACTGAACTACAAAGTGGGGCTATGAGTCTTCCGAGTCCGAGACGTAGTCGTCTCCTTGTATTCCCGCGGTTGTACTGTCATGGGTCTCCTCAAACGGCCACGGATCTTTCCACTTTTTGGGTTTGATGAAGTGGACTTGGCGTGCGTCCACGCCGTGCGCCTCAAGCACGCTGCACAGTGCCGTGAGGCTGCTGAGCCTGGGCTTGAAGTGCCCGCTATGAGGCTCAATGGCTGAAATCTTGCCTTTTGAGACATAGATCTTGCCCGCCGCGACGATGGGCACGCCCGCCAAGAAGCTCGAGTGGTGGAAGTAGCCCTTGTTCTTGCGGGCGATGTAGAGCGTGTCGTCTTGTGAGAGCACGAAGATCCATTTGCTCAACGAGTCAGTGTCCACGAGGGTGTGGCAGTCGGCAAACGCCAGCGTCGCCATCGAGAACTCGACCTCGAACTGTCTCCGCTGCTGGACCGAGCAGTACTGGACGCGCGTGGCATCGAGCGCGTCGCGCCCACAGTTCGGGAGCTCCGTGCGGCTGCCGCGGCCGTGGTCGAGCCAGTAAAAGAACGACCGGTTGCGGTCGTGCTCGTCGGGCTCGGGCTCGGCCATCATCTCTCGCTTCCACAGGTCGTGGAACGCACGCAAGTGGAACCCGTACCGGTGCTTCTCGTCGATGGCTTCAAGCCAAAAGTCGTGGTGGAGCAACAGCATCGGGCTGTGCGCGCCGTCGTTGCTCGAACGGCGCCGTCGTCGGCGGTCGCTCTCGGCGTCCACGTGAAGAGCCACGAGACCCGTGAGCTGGAAGACCAGTTGCCGTAGCTGCTGCCAGCGGTTGATCTTGCGCGGCGAGCTGTCTCCGCTGGCTTCGCGGACGAAAGAGGACGACGATGAGTTGGCTCGGCGGGGCTGTTGCTTGCGTGGGTCGTCGTGGGCTGGTGGTGCACCGGCGACCAGTACCTGCACGGCGCCGTCGACCGAGTGCGAGTACGGCGGCATGAATCGAGGGGGTCTGTCTGTGTCTTGAAATGCGGGGGAGGGGAGGGGAATGCGAGGTATATAGTCGAGTCGCGACAAGCGTCTCGAGAGCGGAAATCCTTCGGCGTCCACAATGGAGAGAGAGCGTCGACTCGTGGCGCGCCACTTGACCTTGGATTTTGAAACCAGCAAGTCTACTGGGTTAGGATGGTCTCATCACACATCCCGGAGAGCGATGACCTTGGGATCGCACGCCATGATCTGGATAGTTTAGAAAAAGAAATATAGCCACGTCGCCTCTCCTGACGGGCGTGATCAGAAGAGTCAGAGAAAGGAACAAGCACGGTTCGACACGAAACAGCTTCCTTTTCTTTGACACAGGCGGCAAGTGCGACACACTCGGGAGGAAGGTTCTCAATATACATTATGGAAGGTTGTTAAGCATCGATTTTTCTTGTAAACGTGTCGTTTTGGGTCGTCTATATGATGTTTCACAGTATTCTCTGTTCCATCACAAACCCAGCGGATCCCCTAGCCGCTCGAACCCACCGCGCGCCACGCCGCAAGAAAAAAAAAGGAACCACACCACAAAAACACCAGAACCAACACCGAGCTGGTACCGGTTTTCATAGAGTTCCAGTTTTTTTCCTGGAACCTTCCTTCCTTCAAGTTTTTTTTGCCAATCGTGAGAAAGACCGTTGGACTCTTGCACCCAGTCGACCCTCCCCACGGATGGCACGGACCCATCGGGAACAATGGATGAGATGGGGATGCGCGCTCGGTACCTGGAATCGCACGACCGTCTACGATTGACGTGGACTCCACGCGCCAGATGGCGTTCATCGCTCTGTGTGGATGGATGGAACGCCCAACGGGACCGTGACGGATTGATTCATTACGCGATCGGCGTGGCTATAATACCCTCCCGTCGCGCTCGCGATGGACAGCTTCTATGGCAGCGCGCGACTGCTCAATGACTCGGACCTCGCGTCCGGCGCGTCCGTGGGCTTCCCCGTGATCTCGACGATCGCCGTGCGGCTGCTGGACAAGGACCCCAAGTATGTCCAGTGCGCCATGAACTCGGGGCTCTTCCAGTTTGTCGGCGACTTTGACCCGTACGGCGAGTACCGCGGCCAGCCAACCGACGGCAGTGGCGGCACCCATGCCGAGCTCCACGCGCTCGCGTCGCTCGTGGGCTTGGACGCCAACATGGCGTTTGGCTCGTGCCGCATGGCCTGTGGCGGTAGCCCCAACTACATCCCGACGGCCGACTGCTGCGCCGCCGTGGCCCGGCTCCGCGACGACTGCAAGCTCTCGGCGGCGGCGCGACAGTACTCCAACTACACGGATATCCTGGAAACCATGCTGTCGCTCCAGGACCAGTGCGCGCCGGTCTCGGCGCCGACCGTGTCACTCTGGGCCATCTCGGCGCTGTTGGTGGTACTCGTCGTAACGCTCGTGGTCGCGACGCGGCGATTGCTCTCACGTCAGCAGCGTGCTGCGACCGTGGGGCCCGACAAGGACATGGAATCGGATGCTGGTGCTGTCGCACCGTTACCGATCGGACCGACGTCGGCGTGGGAAAAGGTGCTGCTGGCGTGGCGCCAGGTCGCCAACCTCGTGTGGAAGAACCTGCGCATCAAGCGCACCAAGCCCGTGGCGTTCGCGATGGAGATCCTGCTGCCGCTGCTGCTCACTGGCGGGCTCGCCGTGATCGCCAACATTGACGAGATCTTGTCGTCAAACGATGATTGGTGGGAACGAGAAACCGCCGCCCGAGTCTCGTCGGCCGTGATCTCTCCTGCGGGGGGATTTTTCTGCACCGACTTCGACGTTGACTACGGCGCGTCGCTCGGCGCCCCCACCGAGACCAAGAGGACATTCTACTCGAACGGCCAGACCGTCGTCGGGCTCTTCTTGCTCATCGTGTACATCAAGTTTGTCTCGCGCACGACGGCCATGATGGTGATCGAAAAGGAGTCGCGCATCCGCGAGATCATGCGCATCATGGGGCTCTCGGACCGCGCGGTCGTCCTGTCGTGGATGCTCACGACCGCGGTCACGGCGGTGCCGCTGTCGTTTGCCATGGCTGCGTTGCTCAAGTTTACCAACGTGTTGCCCCACGGCTCGTACATCATCCTCGTATGGTTGTTTTTCCTCTTCAGCATGGCGATCACGGCGTTCGCCTACTTTATGACGCCCTTCTTCAACAAGTCACGCACGGCTGCGATCGCGTCCGTGCTCGTGTGGATCGTGCTGTACTTCCCATACTTTGCGGTGCAGTCCAAGCCCAACTCGGCCAAGTACCTCGCTGCACTGGCGCCTCCGACAGCCCTCGGGCTCGCGGTGGATGAGCTGTTGCGCCACGCGCAGCTAGGGAAAGGAATGGCGTACGACATGGCGGTCGCACGGAAGCCCATCACTGTGCCCACGACGTTTGCAATGTGCTGCATGATGGTTGTCGACATTGTGATCCTCGTCGCGCTCGGATGGTATCTCGACCAAGTGATCCCGCAAGAGCATGGCGTGACACGCAAGTGGAATTTCCTGTTTACCAGGAGCTACTGGTCGCGAGACGATCCAAAGTCAACTACGAGCTCTGAGTCCGCGACACCGCACCACTTTCAGACCAATTACGTCGACCTCTCCACGCCGTCGGCAGTCATAGCTTCGAAGGATGGAGAGAGGAATGAGGACGCGTCTGACAACGGCCCCGTTGTGGAGCCTGTCACAGCGGCGCTAGCAGCCCAAGAGCGGAATGGCACGTGCCTCCAGATCAGCCGATTGCGTAAAGTGTTCACGACTGACGACAACGAGCACGTTGCCGTGGACGACTTGTCGCTGACGATGTACTCGGGCCAGATCACCGCGTTGCTCGGCCATAATGGTGCCGGCAAAACTACCACGATCTCGATGCTCACGGGCCTCACGCCTCCAACTCGCGGAGACGCTGTGCTTTTCGGCCGATCCATTCGCAAGGATTTCGACGAGTTACGTCACATGATGGGTATCTGTCCGCAGCACGACGTGCTACTGGGCGAGCTCTCGGTCGAAGATCATTTGTACTTTTTCGGAACCATGAAAAACGTACCACCGCACGCACTCCCGGAGGAAGTGGAGATGATGATCCGCGAGGTCGGACTCACAGAGAAGCGCAAGGCACAGTCAAAGAGCTTGTCGGGCGGTCAGAAGCGAAAGCTCAGTGTAGCATTGGCGTTCATCGGTGGCAGCAAGCTGGTTTTCCTGGACGAGCCGACTTCGGGCATGGACCCGTACTCGCGCCGATTCACGTGGAATCTGCTGCAACGCAACCGAGGCGACCGTGTGATCGTGCTGACCACCCATTTCATGGATGAGGCCGATATTCTGGGCGACCGCATTGCGATCATGGCGGATGGCCAGCTGCGGTGTGCTGGGACATCTCTTTTCTTGAAGAACCGATTCGGCGCCGGATACAATCTCACGTTGATCAAGGCGAGTGCGATGTGTGACGTTGCAGCGGTGACTGCACTTATCCAGCGATTCGTGCCAACCGCGACCTGCTTGAGTAACCACGGCTCCGAGCTGGTGTTCCAGCTCCCGGCGGACACGGTCGAAGCGTTCCCGGAAATGCTCGAAGCCCTGGACGGCGAGTTGAGCACGCTGCTCATCGCACAGTACGGTGTGTCTGTGACTACGTTGGAAGAGGTATTTCTCCGCATCTCTCGCGACCGTGATGCTGACATGAAGAGGCCCAGTGTCCTGTCCAAGGCTCCGGAGAATTTCGAGTGTGGCACGGCGTCCTTTGGCTCACAGTTCTCAGCATTGGTGACCAAGCGCTTCCGAATCACCCGCCGAGATCGCAAGAGCTTGCTTAACTCTGTCGCCATCCCAGTGCTGCTGCTTCTCATCGCTGCGATTATTCCGGAGATCCAGGTTGCGTCCTTCTTGCCCGACTTCGCAGACGCGGTGCCATCCAAGGCCATGCAGACGAGCTGTATCGCTACGCCGTCACCTGAGTCTCGCCCGCGGACGTCCTCGTGTGTGCAGGACTTTAGCTATTGTGCAATGGGGATCTTTGATTGTGAACCGCAGGCATGCTGCACACAGACCAACCCAGTATCGCCGTACTACGCATGCAACGGCTGCAATAACCCCTACTCGGCATGCTACAATCCGACGTGCATGTCCGAGACTGGAGCAAAGGCCCAGGCGACGCTCAACTCATTTCTACGCGCAACCATTGTCGCGCTCGCGTTTGCGTTCGTGCCGGCGGCCATCGTGGCGTTCATCGTGCGCGAGAAGAACCCCATCCAGAACGCCAAAATCCTTCAACTCATCTGCGGCGCCAAATCCGCGGCCTACTGGGTCGCAAACTGGGCTCACGATCTCATTGTAATCCTCGTCCCCATCTTGGTCGCGATGATCATGATCATCTGCACGTCCCGTGGCCTGCATAGCCCCACAGCAGACGAGATTTTCGCGATCGTCGCGTTGCTCGTCTCGCACGCGCTAGCCGTGATTCCGATGGCATATGTGGTGTCGCATCGCTACGAGAAGCACTCGTCGGCACAGACTGCGCTCCTTGTCTTCGGCTTTGTCACGGGTGGTGCATTGAGCATCATCTCGTTCCTATGCCGCATGATGGATATCAAGCTCACGAGAAGCGACGATGCCATGCTGCTGTCAACGCTGGACCGCAGTTATTTGCACTGGATCTATTTGATATTCCCGGGCTACGCGCTGAACTCGGGTGTGTACGAGATTGCCATGCACCGTGTGAGCCACAAGTCGTTGTTGAGCTCCGACGGTCCCTCGGTGCCACCATCTTTCTTTGGGCTCTTTCCGTGGCTCGGCGGTGGCGACTGCTCGACTGAGTGTTGGGACAGCCCTGGCGGCGACTGCTGTGTGCGCGGGGTGTTTTCGCTGGACGTTGCTGGTGCCCCGGTGCTCTATGGCCTGGGCGAAGCGCTGCTATTTGGCATGATCTTGTTCGCGGTCGAGAAGAACAGCGTGCGATGGGCTCAAGACACTGGTGCAAGCCACAAGATTTCCCATGAAGCCGAGGACAGCGACGTCGCGGCCGAACGCCAGCGCGTGAAAACGATGCCGCCGAACGAAGCTGACGCTGTGTTCATGCGCAACCTGCGGCAGCAGTACAAGGGCGGCAAAGTGGCGCTTGATGATTTGAGCTTGGCGATCCCCGAGGGCGAATGCTTTGGCTATCTTGGCATCAACGGCGCTGGCAAGTCGACGACGATGAAGATCCTGACAGGACAGATGGCCCCCACGAGTGGGTTTGCCTCTCTTGCCGGGTATGACCTCGCTCACGACCGCGATCAGGCTCGCACAGTGCTCGGCTACTGCCCTCAGTTCGACTCGTTGCACGATCTACTGACCGTCGAGGAGCAACTGGAACTGTACGCGCGACTGAAGGGGATCCCGTCGGACCAGATCCGTGACGCCGTAGACCAGAAGATCTTGGAGCTGGGACTCGACGAGTACCGGACCAAGTTGACGCGCGGACTGAGCGGCGGTAATAAGCGCAAAGTGTCGACGGCGATCGCGCTGCTTGGTGCGCCGCGCATCATCTTTTTGGACGAGCCATCGACCGGAGTGGATCCCAGTTCTCGCCGCAAGATGTGGGATGTGATCGCCAGCGTATGTGCAGAGAAAGATTCGTGTGTGGTACTGACGACCCACAGTATGGAAGAGTGCGAGGCCTTGGCGACCCGCGTGGGCATCTTGGTGAGCGGCAAGCTCCTGTGTCTGGGTAGTGTGGAGCATCTGAAGCAGAAGTTTGGCAAAGGATACACCGTCGAGGTAAAGCTGCGCGAGCCGTCCAAAGAGTTGGTTGAGAGCATGGTCCAGTGGGTCCATACCGCCGTCGGCGAAGGCGGCAACATCACGTCGCCCAATCTCCAGAGTGTGTGCACTCTCCTCGGTGACGCGGCGCGTTGTGCGGAAATTGAGTCTGGCGACGCGAGTGCCATGGTGGTCACGCAATTGCTGCGTTCGGATGGCTTCGTTCCGGTCTCAACTTTTTGCGAGTGGTGGCTCTCGGAAGATTGTGGCGCCCACCTGATGGACTTTTTCGAGGCCAACTTCACGGGAAGTAGTGTCGTGGAGCAGCAGGGCTCGGAACACTTCCGTTTCCAGGTCCCGAAACACGAGCGATTGCGTCCCTGCATGATTTTCCGACTGCTGGAAGATGCGAAGGCAACGCTTAACATTAGCGACTACAGCGTGAGCGACACGACGCTGGAGCACATTTTCAACACGATGGCGGCGCAGCAGGAAGAGGAGCAACTCGACAACCCGCTTGGTGATGGCGTTACGGTCGTGGACCTGGATGGGCAGACGAACGTCGCGTCTCGCGTGAAGCGTCGCCGCTCAGCATACCGGCGCGCTAGCAGCTCGCTTCCAATGATATGATCCGAGTAGTAGTACGCCACGCTGGTGTAGGCACTGACAGCACAAACTCTCATGTGAAATCCTAGGTGTCCGTATGGTTTCAATATCGGCTGACCTCGTTTACAGTTACTACGGTCCATGAAGTGTGTGTGTGTGTGGTTCAGGTAGAGTTCGTCGTGTCCCAGTTCAACCGCCACTAGTCCCGTTTCCTCGAACTATTCTCTCGTGTCTTCTACAGGCACTCAGTTTTCAAGATGCGGTGTGTTGAGCTACGTTCAATGATCTTCCTCGCTACTGTCGCCGTCGATGCAGCAAGCGAAGTCGGCTATGCTGCGAGGTCGGGTGTCAAGCCGTGGGTTGACGTGTACACGCCAAGAAGCGAGTACTCGGTCATGTCCTCACGCGGTGACTCGTGGGAGCTCGTGATGTCGGACGAGTTTAACGTCCCAGGAAGGGACTTCGCGGCGGGCCGAGACTACCTGTGGACGGCGCTCGAGCTTCCGGACGGCGTGAACGCAGCTCTCGAGTACTACTCAATCAACATGACGTCCACCAAGAACGAGTCGGACGGCCAAGGCGTGTTCCAGATCGAGATCCGCGAAGAGCCTGGCATCGCGTTCTCCGTGTACAACGCCTACACTCGGCCGCCGTCATTTGAAGACCACGTGATGTACTACCGAGCCGGCATGGTCCAGAGTTGGAATAAATTCTGCTTTCAAGGCGGGTTTGTGGAGGTGCGCGTGAAGCTGCCAGGTGCAGTGTCTCGTGCCTCGGGGAATCCGGACCTGGGTGATGCACAAAACAAGCGTGTTGAGGCCCTCGAGTACTATCCGACGTGGCCAGGTATCTGGATGATGGGGAACTTGGGCCGGGCTCTTTTCACCGCCTCAACAAACCGCATGTGGCCCTGGAGTTTTGACGAGTGCGACGATTTGTACCGGGAGAGCCAACGGATCAACGCGTGTGATGGGAACCCAGGCTTTGGATTGAACAAACACCAAGGGCGCGGTGCACCCGAGATCGACCTGCTCGAAGGAGGCGGCACGGACGTGTCGCTGTCGATCCAAATCGCACCAGGGATGCCCAAAAAATTTCGTCCCGTCGATCCCGGCGCCGACGACGTCGCCGACAAGCTTTGTATCTACAAGGGCACATGCAAGACCTTGGGGGCCAACTTTCCAGGCGTTCCCAACGCTACGTACGCGACGCGCGACTACAAGACGTGGTACCAAGGCTTACGGTACGCGCCCAACACGGCCTGCGCAACCGACGAGTCCAAGATCCAAAACACAGCGGCAGTGCTTGCGCTTGCCACGGAAGGATTCTCCGACAACACTTGCAGCAATTCGGTTAACGCCTGCCCTGGTTCCCACGATGGCAACTCGGATCTCGGTCGGATCGACAACACGTCCACGCAACGATGGGGGATCAACGCCGTGGGGGGCTGTATGGCACACATCAACGCCTACCGAGGCGTATTCCTTTGCGACCCGGACAACACCAACAACGCGTGCGAGTCGCCGCGCCGCGACGGCGAGGCCACGACCAAGGCGCTGCCCAAGTTCAATTATCAAATGGACGCGCTCTCGGCGAACACGGGGGTCCCACTCGCAGCCTACACAGACTACGTGCGATATCAGCTCGAGTGGGTGCCAGGCCACCAGGGGTACGTACGTTGGATGGTCGAGGGGGTTGTAGTGTATGAGATCCCAGCCGAAGTGATCGAGGCGCCTCCGCAAGACACCGAGCAGTCCAACCCGGCCAAGCGCATGATTGACGAGCCGCTGTACGTGATCTTCAACGTCGCGCTCTCGACGAGCTGGGGCACGACGCCGCCGAACCCGGGGCGGCCGTGTCGCGGCGATGGCGCCGAGCCCAAGCACAACCGCATCTGTGACGACTTTCCCATGTTTATGAAAGTCGACTACATCCGCATCTACCAGGAGACGACCTCCTCGTCGAGTCGTGGCCGTAACGCGACCATGGCGATCGGCTGTGATCCAGCGAGCCACCCGACACGGCAGTGGATTGACGCCCACCTCCACGAGTACCAAGACGCCAAGAACAAGTGGGTTCCCGTGGCCGGCGGTGCGCCGTGTTTCTCACACGACGACTGCACGGTCGGGCCACTCGGGGCTACTCGTCGCGAGCCGACAGTCCGCACGGGCCGGTGCTCGCCGCGTGGCACGTGCGAGTGCACGCAGCGCACCTGGCGTGGCCCACGCTGCACGACCGTGGGGGCCCCCAGCGATGGTGGCAGCCCACCGAACGGGTTTGGCCCGCCGCTCTCACTCGCCGCGACGCTTGGCGTGCTCGGACTCGTGCTTTTGGTGGTCGCGATGGCAAAGACTTCTGCCCAGAACCGCCTGCTGCTGCGTGGCCCCATAGCCGACGATGCACCCGCCAAAGAGACGACGACAACGGACCGCGCGAGTCTCTCCTCCTGATTGGATTCCAATGGGTTCAAGAAGATGATTCAGTGTAGGTAGGTAGGTCGGTAGTACACTCCCCATGCGGATCGATACACCATGCTTCGATGTTCATTCTTTGAGAGAATGTGGCCAGTGCGCTGGGGTGAGAATTCATCTGCCGCTCGGTGAATCACCATCACCGGGTGATGAAGGTCATGGAGGAAGGAGACCATCGACAACCTCCGATGGAGGCCATGGAGGAGGCCGTTGACCTCCTCCTTCCATCAAACGTTGGAGGAGAGATCCAACGAAAGAAAACCGAAGAAACCAACGGAAACCGAGGAAGATTGCGCGCAAGACAGTGCGGTTTGGTCCTGGCGGCATCCATTCTCCCTCCTTCCCATGCGACCGCGAAGAACGAACGAACGGGTGTTGTCCCATGGGGATCACGCCGTCGTCAACATGAAGCCACGATGCCTGCGACACTCACTTTACAGCATGTTAAATCAGTAGCATAGCCCATGAAATACCGCTATCCACTGGTTTAGCATGCAGTCCGAGCTGCTTACGACAACCAGTAAGAGTGTTGGTTCCCTCTGCGTACAGTAATAAAACGACGGTCTCCCTCACATCCACGATGGCGATCCGATGGTGGGTTCGTGATGACGCTCGGCATGACCGACGCATCCCGACGCACAGAGACCCGACGCCTCCCATTCTGAATACCGCCCCGCGTGACGGAGGGGAGGTGGCGCTCCGTTCCATTCGTCGATCCGCCGGATTACGCTCCATCCATCATCCGCCACCACTCCATGGCCATCCCCGCCTCGCCCACTCGCTAACTCCCCAGTATCCCCACTTGACAGGAGAAGGACCATGGCGTTCACGGTCAAGCGCGTGGTGCTCAACCCGCGCGCGTACCTGCGGCCGTTCGTGCTGCTCGTCTTCCTCCACCATCTCCCGATTCTCATCGCGTTCGGCGCGATCCCGCGGCCCAGCGGCTACAAGCAGTGCGGGCGTCTCGAGGACCTCGTGTCGTGGCTCAACGTCGCGTTCATCCTGCACCTCGTGACGACCGTGTTGCTGCTCGCGAGCTGCACCATGACGCTGTGCTCGACGGTCTACCGCGTGCACAAGCCCGAGAACGTGCTGATTCTCACGCTGTTTGGGCTCTATGTGACGCACCTCGTGTGGGCCGTCTACGGCGAGAGCGCGTTCCCCGCCGACACGGCCGACTGCGTCAACGACAGCAACCCCAAGGTCCAGGACGCGGCCGACGACATTACGTACTTTCAGCACTTTGATTTCGTCTTTTCGCTGGTCGTCGTGGTCGTCTCGAGCTGCACGAGTTATCTGTGCGGCGTCCACACGAGCAGCGACATTGTCGAGGCCGAGAAGCGCTGGCAGCGGCGCTGCATGAACATGTTTCGCGTGTTCACGTGCCGCTCGACGCGATCCCACGCGACCGACGAGGACATTTTCGAGAGCCTCGGCAAGATGCTCGGCAAGTTTTTCGTCGTGCGCTACAAGACCCAGCACTACGAGGGGCTCCAGTTCAACGACCTCATGTTTTGTCTCGGGCTCGTGTCGCGCGCGCAGCGCCAAGAGCGCGAGGACAACCACGAGACCGAAGTCGCGACGCGGCGGCGGTACCCGCCCGTGGTCGAGGAGACCAAGCTCCGCGACTTGTCGTTCTACGCGCGGCTCGCCGTCGGCATGTACGGCTGGCCCATGTACGTGTGGTACACGCCGCTCAAGTGGTTCCGCATCTTTGACTGCTTTTCGCGGTGCCGCCGCACGGCCACGCGCGACGCGTCGTCGGCCCACGGCTCGCACAGCCGTAGTATCGTCGAGCACGACAACATGGTCACGAGCAACCGCGCGTCGTTTGTGAGCTACACGGGCATCGACGCCGACGCGCTCGTGTACCTCAACTGCTACAACTTTGTCTTTTCGTCGCCCTACTCGATCGTCAAGGACCAGCAGCGCCGCGAGCTCATCATCAGCGTGCGCGGCAGCTTTTCGTTCTACGACTTTGTGACCGACGGGCTCGCGCACATTGTGGCCATGGACCCGCTTGAGCTCCCCGCGGACGTGCCCGACCGCGAGGCCACGGCGACCCACTACGGCATGTTGCGCACGGCGCGGTCGCTGTTCGCGGACCTCCAGGAGGGCACGCGGCGGTCGATCTTTTGGGAGTTTGCCGACGCCCACTGCCGCGCCGGCGCGGCCGAGCCCTGGACCATCACGGTGTGCGGCCACTCGATGGGCGCGGGCGTCGGCGCGATCCTGTGTGTGTTGCTACGCCGCGAGTTTCCGGCCACGCGCGCGTTCCTGTACGCGCCGCCCATGTTGTTTGACCCGGCGACGGCCGTCTGGACCAAGTCGTTCATGACCACGGCCGTGTTCAGCGACGACGTCGTGCCGCGGCTCTCGATCGCCAACGTCACGCGGCTCCGCGACGAGATGATCGACCATTTTAACGCCGTCTCGGCCGAAAAGCTCTACAAGGTGCGCTACGGCAAGCGCGCGCCCGTGGCGCCGCGCAGTGGCGCTCCGTCCAAGAGCGTCCAGGTCGCGCAGCTCGAGATCGACGCCACGGGCACGACGGAGCCGGCGTCGCCGCAGCTGCTGGTCGACGACGAGCCGGCGACTACCGCCAAGGGCCGCGAGGGCTTGCTCGACATGGACTTTTTGCGGACCGCCGAGCTCGACGACGTCCAGGAGGTCGACGTGCCGGGCGAGATCATCCACATCCTGACGGTCCAGCGCGCGCGCACGTGCGGCTGCACGATGCTGCGTGGCGAGCAGGAGCTGACGTACACGCTGCGCGACGCCGCGTTCTTCCGGCGCATCCAAGTCAACTCGCGCGCGCTCCAGGACCACATGGTCCACCACTATGACCGCAACGTGCGCCACCTCACGGCCAACTGCCTCGGCATCTCGCTCGTGGACGAGGCCAACCAGATCCTGATCGACGTGGACCCGGAGGAGGCTGCCGCCGCCGCCTTGCCGGTGCGCGTGGCCAAGCCACCCGTGGCGCTCGAGACGGCGCCGTCCTACGACGTGATCGGCGACTTCCAGCCCACGGACGCGACCGACGCCGACGGCAAGCTGCGCGTGGCGCCCGTGGGCGCGGCCGCCGCGACGCCGCGCCACGACGACGAGCCCTTGGAACCGGCCGCGCCGTACCAGCGGATGGACGACGCCGTGTGACAGCATGGATGGATACGAGTCACCATGAATACTATACTATCTATGAACACCATGAGGATGTTTCATTTTTTGTTATTAGTGGCATCTTCGCGATCGGGTCAGCGCGAGTCCAACGGCCGCGACACGGCGATCCGGTGGCCAGAGAGGGAGCGTTTCATGGCGGATGAGGCACCGCGAGCCACAGCCATGGCGATCAGCGGCGCGCCGGCTGGGCCACGGTGTCGCATGGTGGCTGCCAGTTCCCATGGATGATCACAAATTTGAGGGGGCGTTGGACACTCACGATGGCGCGACCGTGGACACCAGAATAGTAGCCCTGCTGCAGTTGCTGAGCAGCATACAATAACCAAGTGAAAGGCCCCCACCACAAGTACGTGGACCCACTTCAACACTGGAACAAAAAACCAGCGAAACTGCTCCCCCACCAAACGCGGCCCCCCGATTCAGCAACGCGTGACTCAGATTTCTCAGGAGTCAGATGCCCAAAGGAGAGAGGGAAGACGTGCCGCCCCGAGGTGTGTGAGTGTTCCAGCTGGAACAGAGCTGGTGATGTTCCCACCCATTCGCCAATTCTGGATGGAGTGAGCAGAGCGCCAAATCACACAATAATCCGGCTCGGAACGCCAATCTCAGGCCCCAACAACGTAAAGTCGGCGCGTTTTGTCCCCACCAGAACAAGAAACGACAAGAACAAAATAAAACCACCGCTACCCTCGAGCCCGACGTTTCCACCCACTTCCTCAATAGATCGGCATCGGCACCGGCACCATGTCGTCGTCGTCGTCGTCTTCCTCGTCGTCGTCGTCGTCGTCCACGTCGACCTCCGCGGTGCTCACGCGGTGCGTGGAGGAAGTGCTGCTCCAGGACCTCGAATATGCGACGTGCGTCATGGACTCGGGGCTCTTCGCCGTCTCCCAGAGCGCGGCCGTGTCGGCGTCGCTCGGGCTCGTCGCGGCGCTCGCCAACGCCTCGACGGCCTCGCAGGCCTACGCCGCCGAGCTCATCGCCAACAGCAGCTCCACGGCCATCAACTACGGCACGTGCGAGTTGCTGTGCACGGCGCCGACGCTCACGGGCGCGTCGGCGTCCTGTTGTGAGGCCGCGGCCAACGTGTTGAACTGTAAATCGACCAACTCGGAGATCGACGGCTGCCGCAAAGTCATCGAGTCGGCGCTCGCGCTCAAAGACGAGTGCGGCATCTCGGCCCAGAACGTCGGGCTGATCGTCGCGACGGGTGTCGTGCTCGTGGTCATCGTGGCGTTCCTGGTCGCGGCCAAATGGCACGCGCGGAGACAAGGCAAGAAGACCCTCGAAGCGCTCGAGGCACGGCTCGCGGCCGGCGTCATGTCCACGTGGAGCGCGTTCCTCGCGGCGTGGAACCAGATCGCCAACCTCGTGTGGAAGAACCTCGTGCTGCGGCGCCGCAAGCCGTTCGCGCTCGTGATCGAGCAGATCCTGCCGCTGATACTCGTCGGCGGACTCGTGTTTCTCGCCAACTTGGACAACATTTTCCCGGACATTGACACCAAAACCAAGAACGACAACACCGAGGCCGAGTTCCCGCAGTCCTCGGTCATCATCTGCACAGCCATGGAAGATATGGAGGCCTCCGACATTGGAGCACCGAGCGACGCGATGACGACGTTCTACTCGACGGGCCAATCGGTGCTCGGCATGTTCTTGCTCATCAGCTACATCAAGTTTGTCTCGACCAACACGACCACCATGGTCATCGAAAAGGAGACCCGCATCCGCGAAGTCATGAAGATCATGGGTCTCTCGGATGTGACGCTGCTGTTCTCGTGGGCGTTGACGAGTATGGTGGTTTCTACGCCACTAGCGTTTGCGATCGCGGCAGAGCTCAAGTATGGCAACGTGTTTCCAAGCACGGAGTACGCGACGCTGGTGTTCTTGTTTTGGTCGTTCAGTCTCTCAATCGTCGCGTTCAGCTACTTTGTGACGCCGTTCTTCAACAAATCGCGCACAGCGTCCATCGCGTCGGTGTTGCTGTGGATGATGTTGTATTTCCCGTTCTTTTCGGTGCAGGCGAAGTCGAACGGCAAAAAGTACGCCGCAGCGCTTTCCCCTCCGACGGCTTTTGCCCTCGCGGTCGATGATCTATTACGGCACGCGCAGCTTGGTACGGGATTTGCGTACTCCCTGGGTTTGCTGGAGAAGCCGATTTTGGTGCCCTCTGCGTTTAGCATGGGTTGGATGCTGCTTCTCGACTCGTTCATTCTGTTCGCTTTGGGTTGGTATCTGGAGCAAGTACTCCCTCAGCAATATGGTGTGCGGAAACCGTGGAACTTTTTGTTGAAGCGTGAGTACTGGATCAAGTCTGTCGACACCGATATCGCTGACAGAGGTACACCCATGATCCAGTCGCCAGCAGCAAGTAATAGTCCAAGAAGTGACTTCTCCCCCATGGAAGAGCTCCAGTTGCCGCAGTACCGCAAGAGCAACTCGGTTCCACTAATGAAGCAGCAGTCGATGCTTGTTGATGCTGTGGAACCTGTTACAGCCGCATTAGCCACACAAGAACGAAAGGGCACATGCCTCCAGATCCAGAACCTCCGCAAGGTCTTCAAGGTCGAAGATGGAGAAAAGATTGCGGTCCACGACCTCAACCTCACAATGTACTCGGGCCAAATTACGGCACTTCTCGGCCACAACGGCGCTGGCAAGACGACGACAATCTCAATGTTGACGGGTCTGACGCAACCGAGCAGTGGCGACGCGACATTGTTTGGTCGGTCGATCCGCCACGACTTCAACGAGCTTCGTCAAATTATGGGTATCTGTCCTCAGCATGATGTGTTGTTCAACGACATGACGGTGGAAGAACATCTGAAGTTGTTCGGGACGATGAAGAATGTGCCTCCGCAGAAGCTTGATGAAGAAGTGGAGAAGATGATTCGCGAAGTGGGTTTGACGGAGAAGCGCAAAGTGCAGTCAAAGAATCTGTCTGGTGGGCAGAAGCGAAAACTGAGTGTTGCCCTTGCGTTTATTGGTGACAGCAAGCTAGTGTTCCTCGATGAGCCGACGTCCGGTATGGATCCGTACTCGCGACGATTCACGTGGAACCTGTTGCAGCGCAACCGCGATGACCGCGTGATCGTGCTGACGACGCATTTCATGGATGAAGCAGATATTTTGGGTGACCGGATTGCGATCATGGCGGATGGCCAGTTGTGTTGTGCGGGTAGTTCGCTCTTCCTGAAAAACCGTTACGGTGCAGGGTACAATCTCACGATTATCAAGCGTTCGGATTGTGATGTGGAGCGAGTAGCAGGTTTCTTGCGCAAGTACGTGGACGACGTGAAGTGTTTGAGCAACTATGGTTCGGAGACGGTGTTCCAGCTTCCTTCGTCTGCTGCGTCGATGTTTCCTGCGTTACTTGAGAGTCTTGATCACGAGGCTCAGAATCTTCGCATCCAGCAGTATGGTGTGTCTGTGACGACGTTGGAGGAGGTGTTTCTACGCATCGCGCGCGATCGTGAGGAGGGCGGGCTAGGCGTTGATGGGTTCCAGCCCGTCGATCAGATTCGTAAGACCTCTGCGACGTCAACGCAGAGCCGTCCGACAGCCGCCCGTATTTCCTCCGTGATCACACACGAGCCAACCCTCTGGACTCAGTACACTGCTCTTTTGATGAAGCGCCTCCGTATCTCCAAGCGTGATCGCAAGAATTGGGTGAACGCCGTCTGCATTCCTATTCTTTTCTTGATCATTCTGATCTTGCTACCGACGATCAATGTCGCTAACTTTCTCCCCGACTATTCGGTGACGTATGCGTCAGCAGCTCGCCAAGGCAATTGTACGGCGGCGAACTTCACTGCGAATCCCTTTACCCGCGACGACCGATTCAACTGCATGAACGACGAATTCAGCTACTGTTCGATTGGGATCATCAAGTGTGATGCAGAACTGTGCTGCACTCAGAAAAACATCCAGTCGCCATACTATCCGTGCAACACTTGTGTCCCAACCGGCACCAACCCGTGTTACAACCCGACTTGTATGGCCCCGAACGGAGCCAAGCTACAGCTGACACTAAACTCATTTTTGGTGTCGCTCGTCGTGATGCTGGCGTTTGCGTTCGTGCCGGCGGCCATGGTGGCGTTTGTCGTGCGTGAGAAGAACCCGATCCAGAACGCGAAGAGTCTACAGTTGATATGTGGAGCGAACGTGTCGGCGTATTGGTTATCGAACTGGACGCACGATATGCTCATCATCTTTGTGTCGGTGATTTTGGCGATCATCGCGATCCCGGTCTCGAACAGCACGTTGAGCGGTTTCGACGAGGTGCTGGGAGTTGGTGCGCTCGTCGTCGGTCATGCGTTGACGGTTGTTCCGCTGGCGTACTTATTTTCGTTCCGATTCAACAAGCACGCGGTGGCGCAGACGTCATTGCTGGTGTTCGCGCTGAGCACGGGTGGTTTGCTGAGCATTTTCTCATTCTTGTGCCGCATCGTGGACTTTGATCTCGCGCCAAATTCTTCGTCCGGTGGGCTGACTTTGTCGGTGCTAGACCGTAACTATCTTCGCTGGATCTTCATGTTGTTCCCAGGCTACGCTCTGAACAGTGGTGTGTACGAGATCGGAACCCGTGGTGTTGGACGTGATTCGCTTTTCGGCGTTGTTGACAAGACACCCTCATCGTTCTTTGGGCTGTTCGAGGGACTCGGCGCCACAGAGTGTACCTTGTGCTGGGAGAAAAATGAACCAGGGTGCTGCCAGCGCAGTGTCTTCCAGCTCGATGTGGCTGGTGCACCAGTGTTGTATCTCGTCTTGGAGGCAGTCATTTTCACGATCTGGGTGTTCCTGCGAGACAAGAACTCGATCACGTGGAACCATGAACGCACGGCGCGTCACCAAGTTCCTGGTGAAGACGACGACGTTGCGCGTGAACGACTAAAGGTACAGCGTGGTGGACCGTCACGCGACGATGCGATCTTCATCCGCAACTTGCGCCAGCAGTACTCTGGCGGCAAGGTTGCGTTGGACGATCTGTGTCTCGCGATTCCGAAGGGCGAGTGTTTCGGGTACCTGGGAATCAACGGTGCTGGCAAGTCGACGACGATGAAGGTTTTGACAGGTCAGATCGCTCCAACAAACGGTTTTGTGACGCTTGGAGGGTACGATCTGTCTCGCTACCGCGACAAGGCCCGCACTGTGGTGGGGTATTGTCCTCAGTTCGACTCGTTGCACGATTTGCTGACTGTTGAGGAGCAGCTTGAACTGTACGCGCGCCTGAAGGGTATCCCCGACTCACAGGTCCGTGAGGCAGTTAACCAGAAGATCACGGAGGTGGGACTGGACGAGTACCGTAGCAAACTTACGCGTGGATTAAGCGGCGGCAACAAACGCAAGGTGTCGACGGCAATCGCTTTGATGGGCTCACCTCGGATCATTTTCCTGGACGAGCCGTCTACTGGTGTGGATCCAAGTTCTCGTCGGAAGATGTGGGATGTGATCGCCGGCGTGTGTGCGGAGAGAGACTCTTGTGTGGTGCTGACGACTCACAGCATGGAAGAATGCGAGGCGCTGTCTACGCGTGTCGGTATCCTAGTGAGTGGGAAGTTGAAGTGTCTTGGTACTGTGGGTCACTTGAAGCAGAAGTTTGGCAAGGGGTACACAGTGGAAGTGAAGCTGAGCGACCCGCCACGCGAGATGACTTCGACTTTGCAAGACCGCGTGATATCCGTGGTGGGTCCGAGCACACCGATCACAAGCGAAAATGTTGTCCATGTGTGCCGAGCGCTCGGATCGGAGGGTCGTGGTCGTGCGATTCTGAACAACGAAGGCAATGCGTGGGTGATGAACGCGATCCTGATGTCTGCGGGCCAGATATCGGTGGACGTGTTTTGCAACTGGTGGTCGACGGAGGATATGAGCCGTTCCTTGGTGCAGTTTTTCCACGACGAGTTCCACGGCAGCAAGTTGGTGGAGCAGCAGAGCGACCATTTCCGTTTCCAAGTGCCAAAGCAGTCGTTGCGACCGTTCCAGATCTTCCGTTTGTTGGAAGAGTCGAAGCAGCGCCTGTTTGTTGGCGAGTACAGCGTCAGCGATACGTCACTAGAGCACATTTTCAACAACATGGCTGCGCAGCAAGACGAGGAGCACTTGATCTCGAACGGGATGTACGACGATCTGGACAACGGTGCGGGTGGTGGGTATGGTGACTACAACCTCGTTCCCAGCAGTTTGCAGTCGGTGCGTTCATTCCATCGCTCAAGCTCACTGCGTCGCTCGTCGTTCCTCGGTTGAGGCCTATGATGAGATAATAGACAAAGAAGAAGTCCATAAAGCCATAATACCTATGTGATATTACGATGCATCCAGTATTTGATTTCCGTCGTATGATTTCGCGTCGCCAGCTTTGGTTGGCTTCGGTGCAAAGTCTAGATGCACTGAAGTTGTCTCATGGCGAGACCATGGACACGCCACAGTATCCAGATAAAGTGGCGGTGGTCTCCCCATTGGTATTGGACGCAATGCTCTGCGTGACGTAGCCTGTTGGCGCCTCGCATTCAGTCAGGTGCACCAAGCAGACATGTTTTGTCTGTCAACACCACCGTATTTGCCTCACTTTTGATCGCGACTGAGGATTCTAACACGCCGATAGTTTGTTTTTGCGATCTGGGTTCCGCGTGATCGCCTCGGGGGGGGGGGGGGGGGGGG